>JAVQIZ010058152.1:0-10145 GCA_036023535.2 Galaxias brevipinnis
GATAACATATATAAAATACATCCAGATTTTATATTCCCAAATCTCAATTTCTCAATCTCAAATTTTCTATTTGTTTTTATGTAAAATAATGTTTGATATAAAATTTTAAATGATCATAATGTGATGACCATCAGGATAGCTCAGACTTTTAATTCACAGCGTTATGGCTTTAGCCTAACATTACCCTGTAAGGTTTCAAAGTGTTACATGCACGAAAAGTTATGAAATGATTAATTATTTACAGTAAAGATCCTTAATTTTGTAATTGCAATTGTTAGAATTGATTAGAAATGGTAATGGCATTCTTAATATTTATCAAATGTATTCAAAGACATATCATTATATACATTTTCCACCCGGTTATGCTCTATTCCAACCTATTAGGCTGATATTTTCTAATAATGACTTGACAGTAATGCCAAGTGTTACACGTTATTGTGGTAATATGCAAAGTTAGAAGGGGGTTGCTGCTGCACAGGTAATTGAAATATTGTTATAAACCTGCATTGTTAACACTTCCCCATGGCTTTGTGTATGGCCCTAACAGGGGGGAACGTTTGGATGGTCCTAAAATCTAAACAATCTGTCTATGAATACAGTTTAATAACGTCCCTGAGCTTGGGCACACATGTAGTTTTTATACGTAAGAAAAATGTATACCCAAAAAGGCACAAGATTGTAGGACTGATCCAACTATTTACTGACTCTCTCTCTCAAATAGTAGTAGGTACTGCAGCTGCCCTGTCCGTATGCTGTTCAACAGTCTGTGCTGTTGCATGGAGTAGGCATACAATCGGGACATACCAGGGCACTGGGACATATGTCCCAATTGTACGCCGACTGCATGCAACAGTACGGACTGTTGAACAGCATACGGACAGGGCAGCTGCAGTACCTACATCTCAATCCTAGTCTTGTGCTTTTTAGTCAGTTAGTCATCATAATTGCATGGTAAGCAAAAGAGGGCTTAGGCAGTGAAATGTGGGGAGACCGGTGGAAAAGAAGTCAGGGCATGTCTAATAAAACTAACAGCAGTTGTCATTTACTCTGAATATTTAAAATGCCACACCATGAAAAAAGATCCTAGTGAACGCCATTACATTTTGTCGGTCGGGAACATTTACATAGTCAGACAATTTTAGTATTATTATAAGCTTGCACCATCAGCACAGTCAGAACTTGTTTTCAATGTCAGGTAGGCCAGCCCTCTTGGAACATTGTAATGGCTGTGCTTATGGCATGTTGTTCACACATTACTCTTTCCTCTGATTAGAAAAAGATTGTGTCCTGGTTTATCCCTTGCAAGAAGATGGATGAGTTGAATTGTGATAGCAGCCTTTTGATTGTGCGAGAATCTTACAGTTCACAACATTATATTTCTGGGTGAATAATGTCGCACCAATTCCACCTCAGGCCAGAAGCCAAATTAGTGTTGATAATGCGGGAATTCAATTCAAATTGGAGTTCCCTGTCCCTCACGGCCTGTGCGATAAAATGTGTAGGAACAGCCAGCGTTAACGTTTAATTCTGCCGGACGAGATGCAAATGTGTTGGTGGACTCATGCGTGAACCAAGATTTACGACCAGCTTCTGGTTGCAGACGCGAGTTTAATAACACAGCAGCTCTAATCCATCTTGTGATAAATTCTGCAAATTAGTGCCTCCTTTTTTAGGCTCTCAGTGGTCATTAGGTGCTTGAGAGGAGTCCCAGCATGATGGTCATACAGCATATCCTGCAGTCATGCGTCAAGCAAAGCACAACCCAGCATTAGATTGCCTGTAAAGCATCAGTCCATCCTACTGTAGGTTTATAGTGGAAAGAAAGCCACATGAGCTATGGCCACATTAGCAACATTTTGTAAAAACCAGTAGCCCATAACGAATGGTCATCAGTCATCCATGAGATTATGTGCTAAAAAAAAAGAAAAGAAAAGAAAATCAGAGTGAATTTTATTATACTTGACAACTATTTCACAATCGGTGCATTGGTGGACTAAGTCACATGTCATCTCATAAATATATGAGATAATCACTCAAACTCCAATCTTACCATGTGCTTCTATCTGTTCAGTCGTTTCTGAAAGCTTCTTTAACCATACCGACAGCAAAGTGCACACAGAGTGAACGGTATAGTCTCAAAGGCCAGTGACACTAAAGAGTGAAACCTATGAAACGACTACAAAAGGTGTTGAAGACAGCATGCTAGGTTAAGGTTTTTCCAGGTATTCAATACATTTGTGGAAAGTTTCTTCTGATTAGAATAAGAGAATCAGTTGAAATGTTCAAATGTTCAGCTTGTCTTCGCTAGCATACAGTATATATTATTCCTTGTCTGGAGTAGAGTGGGTCTCCAAGATATTTAGCTATTGAAGCCATGTGGTTGCACTGTGGTGTTTGCAACTTAATATCCATATGCACTTTCTTAACGTTACATTATATTACGGTCATTTAGAAAACGCTTTTTATCCAAAGCAACTTACAATGAGTAACTTAGGGTTAAGTGCCTTGCTCAAGGGCACACTTATTGATGGTGTTCTCAGGTGGGCTTGGACTCATGACCTTCTTGGCCATCACTATCCCCCATGTCAGCACAGTCATACCATATAAGGGTTCCATGGTTGCCGTGGAGCCTAGCAGACTGACTAAGCACAGTGGAGCTCATATTAGTTTTTCTTAGATTCTTTTTCTTAGAATGTTTTTTTGCGCATTTTGTGCAGCGAAAGAACAAGATGGCAGGGAGACTGATAGTTCAGAGATGGAGGTGAGTGAGAAAGGAGACTGCACTTAATGGTGTTTGCCGTCATGTCAGTTTGGTGGCCATATAGTGCTACATACACTGAAATTATACACAACAACCATAGCCTACTGCTCCAAGCTAGCATACTCATGCACTCCCCCCAGAGTTTGGACTCTGATCATTTTAGAAGTCATTACAATTGCAAATATACACTACCGGTGTATTTCTCTAAAGTGATCCCATTCTATTGAAATTTCACAGAGTATTACAAGGCTGTGGGTAGACACGTTTTTTATTTTTTATTTTACAAAACAATGTGAGTAGCCAGAGGGACAGTGATAATATGACTACAAAGCAAAATGCTAATGGCCTAGCATACCATTATTAATGACCTTTTACATTTCAATGGCAAGGCATTAGATCATAAAAGAAGATGCTACTGTAGTCAGCCTCAGGGGAACAATTATAGGAAAATATGAATGTAATAAATGGGAGGATCTGACTCATCTATTGTTATGAATTTTGCTTTTGGACAAATTGCATTTATAAATCTGTCATGTGCATTTACAAATTATCGGACACATAAAATAGTGTAGGTTGTTAGATGGCTTTAGTGAAAGGAGGCTTGGAGGGTTGGCTTTTGACAGACAGATGCAGAACAATCACAAAAGGTGTCAGTGCTTTTATTCAAGAACCAGGTGTGTTAAACACACCCAGTAAAATCACAGTGACAATTTATCCTGTAGGATTTAAAGGCCCTGTGGATCTTTTAGATTATCCCTATAGTTTCAGATCGAAACTGTGTGTTGGTGTGCAAACGAGGTATGAAAAATATTATTTTAATGTTCAGTGTTGAATTGATCTTTGTACTGTTTTCCGCCAGAATAATTATTGACCTTTCATCTTTATCATTCCTATAGATGATATAGAAGGTATTAGTTGTATCTGTTTTTGGCCTGTCAGCAACCACCTGATCGACTGTATAGATAATCATGGACTCTGTATAAATATGCTTTACCCTGCAAATACCCTCCACGTAGCTCAGAATTGAGAACTGCCACTGTTAGCGAGGTATATTAATTCATATTCCTGGACACGATCATCTCCAACACCATCAAATATTTATTCCCAACCACTAGTCTCCGTTAATCAAGGCAGGTTCCCCAGTGATTCCAAGCCTGTGGAGTGTTTTCATCACTGGTGATGTGCCAGCTGTTCATCAAGCAAACCCACAGACCTCCGTTTTCTCCCTTTGGGTGTAATAAGATGAAACCTCTCTTTACACTGTCTTGATTATTAATAGGCCCGTATGCGAGTGAGCGAGTGGCAATTACACTGGGCTTACTCACGACTGTACCTCCTATTTGATCATCAAAATGTCCATTCGCCAGATGATGAATGATTCATTAATAAACTAAATTGTTGTGCAAAGAGCGGAAACAAGCCCTTTTCTTATTTTTGGTTCATGGCTCATTACTCCTGGAGAGACGCATGGTACTCAAATGAATGCATGATGCGAGAGGTTTCTGGGAGCATGTTTCTCTTTGAGCAGAGGTTCTCTTGGACCGGAGACCACGGAGATCGGCGATCTTGGAAGTTGTGAGAAGATCCAGCAGGTGGCGCTCAGGTGGTACAGCAATAAAATAATTTAGCGCTGTTGTCTGTACACTCCAGGTTGTTGATCAATGAAGATAGGAGGTGAAGAAAGTGTATCGTTCTGGGAGGAGCAATGTTTGTATTTTGTCTTCATCCAAGTGCTCTCAGAGACATTATACCTATTTTTTGGGATTCTCATACAGGAATTTGAAAGATGAGTCCCAAGAGGGTGCCATATGCATCCATGACTTTTCATCATTGCACAGTCATTTCATTGTCTCCTATAGTTCATACATGACAAGTAAGTGTAAACATTTGGAACATTGTACGTGTCATACTTTAGGTGATGCTTTGTTGTAAAATAATTACTACTGTTTAAACCATTTGTTTCGGTGTAGTCTTACACTGTTATAAACCTGTCTTCTTGTATCTTCTTTAAATTGTCCTGACCCTTTAGCAGATTTGACTTCATATGACGCTCCAAATGCATAGTCAAAATTTCAATCCCATTTTCTATTTATGTTTGTGATTGCAAAATACCCAGCAAGCAGTTAGCACCCCTAATAGCAGTTAGCCCCCCTAATAGCAGTTAGCCCCCCTAATAGTAGTTAGCCCCCCTAATAGTAGTTAGCCCCCCCTAACAGTAGTTCTTTATCTACCCATCACTCTGAGAGCCTCTGTTTTATTGACCATGTCATGGTTGCAGATTTGCGGTACGGCAGAAATGATGTTTGTGTACATAGACTTCACAGCATGACCCTGTGCTCCTGCGGAGGCTTGGGATCAGCAGGTATAATTGCTTCCTACTCCAAGCCTTGATGAAATGAAGGCACTAAAGTTAGCGGCACAGCAAAGGTCACACACTCCTTGGAATTAGCTGGGTATTTGGGTTTTACCATGCACCTCTGTTCCTGCTGTCTGCGAGCAGCTAGGGTCATGGTGGCTGAGAGTCCTGCTCTCCACACTGTTCTTCCCTCTTTTAACGGAACCGCTCCAGGGGTTCCAAGAGCAATTTCCCTTCCAATTCAATTACACCTGTGGGAAGGTAATACGACGTAGTAAAGCAGTGGGAAAAGGTCCTCAAATGACGCCTTTCTGTTTTAATATCCTCCTATGTATGATGATGTGATTCCTTTGAAATATGAAGTGCAGTAAAAAGAAATGTGTTTGTGCCTTTTACTATGAGTCAAACATGTATACCTTTGGCCACCTTGAGATGAGCATACCTTTCCTGTTAGGTGAGCGTAGTCTATGGCTTGGCTTGCATAGCGTGAATCCTAGTTTCACCAGTGTCCTTCTGACTCATGAACAGAAACATCTGAGCATCTGCAGGCTTACCCAAGTGGCATAACATCCTGGATGTTATTCCAGACTTCTTTATAACTTTCATATTTAAAGTAATAATTAAATTAATATCAAAATGTCATGCTATTTGGGTTTGTTTAATCTATTATTCATATTGTTTATTGAAGAGCTTGCCACATTTTAGTAACACATCTGCAAAAATGCAGAAAAGGCAAAGGGCAAATACTTTTTCACTACATTGTGTGCGATATCTTCTGCAACTTGATATATTTGCGGAAGTTGGAAGGTATTTTTCAGGTATGTTATATGAAGTATATAATAGTAAAGTATACTAAAGTTATGTGATGTTTTTCATGGCAGGTCCATTTTAATTCATGTAAGATAGGCCATAGTAAAAATGAAACGAGGAATACACACTCTTTCATGATCTGGTTTTATAAACTTGTCTAAAATATGGTCTCTACCATTTAGACCGTGTATGACACTCAAAGTACATAAGGCTAAATCAATGATCACCCTATGTCGTAATCAAAATACTTCAATGTGAATCCAGCAGAGCAAATAATTAGCTTCTGGACTAATTAGCGGATTAGTTGATAGGCCTCCTACAGTTTAGCCTATGTTTTGCTATAATCTCACCCAGGCTGAATTGTGCTTTGTTTCCTCTTTGTCTTCTTTCAAATCTTTGCAACATCCCTGATCCAATTGTAATGTTTTTTTTTCCTGTTTAATTTGTTTGGCATTTCACATAATGTGTAGCCTTAGGAAGGAGAAGGTAACCCATCGCTGCCATTTTGAACGGAAGTAATCAAATTTAGCTTGTCATGTTTTGTCTGTGATGATGATTTATAAATCTGTCTCCTGACATGAATAGTAATATTATGAGTAAACTAAATCAATTTTTTTTTGTTTCTATTTTGTTTTTTACTTGAAATGAGGTCATTCAGCATGTCAGCATAAACCAAATAAACAGAGCATAATATAGTCAATATATTGCTGTCAACTAAAATATTAAATTGCAGAAAGGCTCTGTACAAGGTCATGAACACATATTTTTTAAACAAAGTGTATTTTTCACTGTTATTCTGCCACGGTGGATAAAATATATAAAAAAAGGTCCTGAAAGCTTTCAATCAGAACATTTGCATTCTGAAAGCCTGCCAACTCCCAACTGAAGTCCAACACTAGAGACATGATTAATGGCTGGCTCAATGGTAGCCCTCCCTGTTATGGGAGCTAAAGCTGTATCTAATGACTGCAGTCATGCCGTTGTGAAGCTGCTTTAACTCTTGCAGGAATACGCTCTTGCCATTTACCATTCATTGTGCCCAGTCATTACACAAACAACAAACTTACCTGTAGAGCCTATGTTTGTCAACAATAATTACAGTACACTGTTTTGCACTTTACAAAATCATACCCGTTTACATTTGGAGCCTCATGTAACTGACATAGTTTGTGGTTTGATGCAGGTACATACTAGGGCTGGATAGGAAGCGCAATGCATTAGTATCCCTTTTCTCATGAGCAATGAAAAATGGTTGTCATGCCAAGGGAAAAAAGGGATTAAATCAACCTTTTATTCAAACCCGTTATTAACAAATCATAGCTTTTCAAATCTTGCGTTACCTCACAAAACTTTAATTTTTCCCATAGCCCCGAGGTGGCTAGGGATGAAACCGAAGAGTGGTTTTACGAGGCGAAAAGCTTAAATGACAGCGAGGCGCCCTGCAGATAGGCCCGACACACCGCCAGCACTTCATCTTGGTTAGGTCTGACAGCGTTATCATGTAGGCAAATAAAATAACACAAACAGCGATAGGGCCATCATAAATCAAACGATGGGGAATAGGCTTGTTGATCCCCATCTAATAGCCCCTGCTTCTCAGTCCATGAGGCAGGCAGTGATAACTGGGAATGCTGAATTTAAACACAGCTTCCATTCAAAACCGCCTGTAGGAAAAAGTAACCTGTGGAACTATAAAGATTGCTATGTGAAATTCTCATTACCGTTTTACGACTGATAGTTCATGTTGAAATCTATTCTGTGTTTGATATGCTGTGAATCAGCAGTTAGTTTACAATTATTATTATTATTGCCGAATTGTTGACTTTTTGTACTACTACAGAATTTTTGGGAAGATAGACTTTTATGCATATTTACAATTTATCCAAACCTACTGGTAGGAACCAACACTTCTGTAGTCGGTCACTGTTAGTGGGGCCCATTCATGCATGTTATCAATGGATGATAAGCTGATTAACTGAGGGGGGGGGGGAGGGGGGAGGGGGGTATGAAAGCCTAGATAAAGCAGACACTCACACGGAAAGTGTGCCAGAGCCCATTTGCTGTCTGAATTAGCAAGATTGATAACAACTAAAAAGCCAAAAGAGTCCAAATTAATTTACAGATTTGGACAGATTTAAGAGAGGCTGCTGAAGATAGTGGTTCTCAGAGCAAATCGAAGCGGCGTTTGGATTAGTTCACCATTAAAACTGCCTGGTTTCTTTGTATAGGGTACTTGCTTTTCTAGTTTAAAAGGTTTTCATTGATTAAAGGTTTTTACCAAGCCCTATTATCAGACTGGCAGAGTGGAGGGTAGTAAAATTTATGAAAAAAATTATGCAATCTTCTTTGAGGGAAATTACTCACTGTGTTCAGTAGTTTATCGTGCCGGTCAATATGACTTCACCTGTGACCATGCACACAAAATGTTTTCAGTGTCAGACAACTCCTCTCATCTCCACATATTTGAAAATAAATACAAAATCAGAGTAATGTGCCGCTGAAGCAAAAGCTTGTGACATGGAAAATATTAGCGCCAAGAATGATCATCTGACTCTGGCTGGAGGACAGAGTCCATCAGGGGTCTGTGGACCAGCAGACGGTAATACAGGCTTGGCAGTGATCAGGTATGTGGGGATCATTCCCAGCATTCCTGCGGTCTGAGTGCCATGTCGATAGAGAGATCAGATAATGGCGTGTAATGGATGGCTCTATAGTTCAGCACAATGGAACTTGAGACAGTGCTCTGTCCTGTCTGTGTGGAATTTGGATAGTCAAAGTAGCCTCACTCTCTATAGGAGAATAAGTATGCAGGGGATACCTTCAGGAGTTTCTCAGCTGGGGTTAGTTGAAAGGCATCTGTCAATCAATTGAAGTTCACACAGAAAACCCACTGCAACACAGAGGGCTTGGAAGTGGAATAGAGATAAAGAAATATGTCTGTAGATAACAAAGACAATTGTCCTGAACAGTATTCCTCGGTTGGTATTTTTGTGAGGTTATACTGTGGACAATGGTTTGGCTATTTCCTTTAAATGGTCTTGTTTGTGCTTTTCAAGAGGTGAAAAGTCACTATTTACACAACCACATATTGGAGTCCTCTAGAAGTTAAATCGGTAATAATATTTTTAAAGTCAGATTACAGATCATCTTATACTTTTGGTTTTATGAGTTAATCAGAATTTAATTAGTAATAATTGCTTTATGAGAGCATGTGTTGTTAAAAATGTATGCCCAATTTCAAACAAATCATGTTCTTTCAATCATCAGACCCTGGCACCACAGTAGCTGCTGGCTTTCCTGTGTCGATAGCAATATAGCCCTATACATTTGGAGTACAAAAGGAGATAGCAAGATATAGCTGTATTGTCTCAACCAATATAGCTGCCTTTGATTTAATATTTTTGTTTGTCTGTGAAGTTGTCAGATTGGTAGATGTTTTGAGCACTAAAGTACACCCTTAAACGCACAGTATCTCTCTCTCTCTCTCTCTCTCTCTGTCTAACTCTTTCTCGATCGCTTACACACACATACTTTCAACTAACCATTTGCTAATGCAGTCTACTCCATCTCTCACTCAAGCCCTTACTCACATGCCTCTCTCTCGAGTAGATGATTAGATTTAACCACCACCGGACACAGAGGGTGATGAGAACTTAAATAGATACACTTACCGGTATTGTACACTAGTCTGCAGTGACTCCATTTGTTTTGAGCGTGGCCAGGCTTCCATCCCATTCCACTTTGCTACCCACAGTACACCAGCATCACACAGGGTCGGAGAGAGGCAATCAGTCACAGATGACTCAATCAATCAACGCCACACCATAGCAGTCATGCCCTTCAGTCCTTTTCATATTTGCTAGGGGGATTAAAGTCCAGAGGTAATCTTATGGGATATGCTATGCAGTTCTCAACATTTTGTATTTGCACAGAAACGTGTTAAAGAGAGTCAAAGAAGAACACAACCTTGCAGGTTGCAGTAAACGTGACGTTTGACTTCTATTTGTACAGTGTGTCCACTGAAGGCTGTGCATCATGCACTTTAAGTATATCTTGCTAAAATGAACAAGCTCTTATTTAATGCCACAGCTCAGAGACTATTTGAGGCACACTATTTCATTAAAAGCAGCTAATTAAAAAACTTTTTGAAATGTCTGTCATTATTGTTTGTGCTACCAGCTAGGTGCAATGTTAATGAAAATGTATAGACTGCTGTTA
>JAVQIZ010058156.1:0-12476 GCA_036023535.2 Galaxias brevipinnis
GAGATACTTGAACTCCTTCACTTGGGGTAAAGACTCATTCCCTACTTGGAGTAGACAGTCCATCGGTTTCCTGCTGAGAACCATGGCCTCAGATTTGGAGGTGCTGATCCTCATCCCAACTGCTTCACACTCGGTGTGATGAAAAAGCAGACTGGCAATATCATTCTGGTATCATCGTTATCTATAGGAACACTCCATCATTAGGAGTCCAGGTTAAAACAAATCACAGGAGGGACCAACAGCCACACAGAACATAGGCTGCATGTCTACGGTAGGTCACATAATAAACAACGGTGATCTGTTCAACACAGGAGTGTTTGCTCGACAGTGTGATCAGACAACACTGTGCACAGCTTGAACTTACTAAAGACAACAGGCTTTGGCACAGCATAGCGTGTAAGTACGTTTGCCTGACTGCGTGGTTCAAAGTAATTTCACACCCACAATAGAGGGTCAGCTGTTTAGTAAACAGAGCAAAGCAGACTTGATCCTGTCTGTGTCCCTTGGCAACAGTGCATTGGAATGCTTCATAATATCACATAGCAAAATTTGCAGATCATGTCGTCTGCTACTAAATTCAGTGATAACCAGCAAATTGAACGGCAGGTTTATCGTTTGTTTCCCCTTTCCTCAATAGAGATTAGCCTTATAGTCGTTAACGCCCTTAAATAAGATAAGCATCAATGAAAAAACACTCAAGTGGCTGTGTGTAGGTGTGTGGTTTAGCTTAATACTGGATCAGTTTGATGAGCTATGAGTATTCCTGTGGCTGTTAATCTGCGCCTTGTTAATCATACACCCGGCATCTCCACACTGGGGGCTTAGCCCACTCAATCCCTCATCCAGATCAACGAGTGAGATGGTGGGGCAGTGAGAAAAAGAGATCGAGCGAGGGCGCTTAAAAAAAGAGATGGGATGATTCAAGGAGTAAAGGAGATCAGGAAGAAAAGAAAGGTATAGGCTGACAGACAGTGGCTGGGATGGAGAGGGCAAACATAGGCTTGTTGTTGGGTTGAGTGAGTAATCCTCCCATCAAAGTCAGACACTGCACTAAAAAAGCCTATTGGAAGGCAGACTCCGATGTTCTGCTATTGCATCATTGTACTATGCAAGTCTCTGCATGATTCGATATCAGCCATCAAACTGTTTTGAAACAGTATTCTGTCTTTCGAGTAAAGAGGTTTAAATATCAGTGTGAAATTCTGTGTCTTTAATTTTTCAAAATATACTCCTAGCCTAATTGTTTTCTTTCTTTTTACGAAAAGACAAAAAAACCTATAGCTCAGTGCCGCATCCCCAACCCAAAATATAAATTATTTTTAGTATCATTCATGTGGAGACAACACATGAGAGAGAGAGAGACAGAAAAAGGGGGAAAAGGGTCTTGGGGCGGAAAAAAAGAGGGGGAGGGAGTGCAACAAGAGGGAAGAACAAGGAGAGGCAAGGCTGTAGTAGCTTGGGGGGTTGGGGTGAAATGGAGCAATAACCCACTGGTTGCCCTGACAACAGACACAAATGAGCGAAGCTCCTGCTACACCTCACCATAATAATCACTGAAGCATCTAAGGGCCCACTCAGTCAGCAAATTCAATCCTCTTCAGAGCAATAAATAGACACTGTAGGCCTCATCAGTTTGATTTGTAGTATCATTGATTGTGAATGTAAAGAGAATTAGGCAGGCACGTTGAGTCTGGTAAAAATACTGAAACCATCACAACTAAAATGTCCCCATTTTTAGGGCAGCAAAAACAATCACAATAGTGGAAAAAGGCCCAAGGAGGATTGGCAGGACTATGTGTGTTCTTAATTGGCAATCCCACATAGTGCTGCTGGCTGGGGCTCCAGTGCTCTGGGTCCTGTTAAAGACTCAATCTACCATTTCAGGGAATGACACTCTCATGGGTGAACTCGCAACAACAACGCTCAAACATCAACACACTTTGTTTGGCTCCCACACCCTATCCCCTCCTGTCTCCTCAATCCCCTAACGCCCCTGCTGCAGCCTGTCCTCACCAAAAACAAGCTCTAAGAACAACAGACACAATTTCCCAGAAATGTGGATTGAGGCTTTAGAAGAAATTCACAATATCGCATGCTCAATGGTCTGTCAGGCAGCAAGATTCAAGAAAACGTGCACACACCGACACAAACACATATCAATGTGTACGTTTAAGACATGTACATTTATTTTATCCATATGCCAATTAGACAATATTTGGCCCAGGGAGATGTAATTCCAGTCTTGACCTGCACAGGACTGCATAAAAACACAATCTTATGCAAGACACTCTTACTCTTAGCCCACGTCTAGAGGAAATGACATTTCACATCTTTCCTCTGCCTCCTTGTCTACTTTAATGAAAAATAGAGAGATCTCAAAAGAAAGAGAATCTATGAGAAGTCTTCTGATACACTCACCAAAGCACATGAACAGACAGACCCCCCCCCCCCCCCACACACACACACACACCGCCAAACACATGCAGTTGAGTATGACCTTTTGAGAGAAATCATCCTATTATTGATGAGAAGAGTCAGTGACTTTTAAGGTGCGCAGTGTAATGAAGCATTTTCCTGCCTAAAGGGCACAATAACAAATATAATCCTGTCTTGACAGGTATTGCTTTTCCTTACTTACTTACTCCATTCTCCCTACTATTAATCTGGATGCAGAAGTGTATTTCTCTGCTGCCAATGGCAAAGTGCAGAATGTTTCAGCATAAATTATTTTAAAAAGTGTGAGTCTGGGGGGCTGAAAAGCGACAAACTTGACGGTACTATATAAAGTTGGTGTCTGTTTTTCAAAATCATTATCATTATCAACATAATCATCCTCGAATTTACATAAAAACTATGCAATGCTAGCAACCAGATCTCAAGTGCGCAGGCATCTATATGCCTGCCCATCTCTCATTCAAACCAGGCATGCAAGAATTAGTGCCTGAATCCGTCCTATGGTTTTCCTGCCACGCAGAGCCGATGGTTTGACCTGACCTTAGTCTCCCGGCATTTGCTCCCACTCCCACACTTGTAGCCCTCTGCTGCTCATGGCTCATTGCTCATGAGATGGGAATTTCATTCAACTCCGTCTGTCAATGCATACACATCTGACATACATTTGAATAGAGTAGAGAGGTTACTGCGCTATAATCTTTACTCAACACGGCTGACTGGCAATTCCATTAAGATATACTACTAGTAGTAGTCATACAACAGCACGCAAAATCGGTTTAATCCAAAACTGCTGACTTGTCAACTACGTTAGCACACTCCCTAACGTTTGTAGCACTAAATAGTGAAATCTCTGTAGCCATTATTCAGTTAGAAGGCTAGTAAAGTAGGGTAACGTTACTGGCATTTTAAGCCAGTGTAACTTGACGTTAACGAATAGCAGAAGTCAAGTAGAAGCTGCTGCTGGTGAGGACGATGATGTCGATAACGAAGGATGCTCTGATGATGTTGCAGCGTCGAGATGAAGGCGCTGAGAAAAGGTATGGTTGGTTACGTTGTTAACGGCATATGGTTAGCTGGCTGACGGATGTATAACGTTACCGATGTTAGGTACGGTTAGCCAGTTCGCTGCCCGGCAAATATTTAAATAATCCAGTCGACGACCAAAAAAATATACCCTGGCTAACGTTACTGTTTTCTAACTCCATACCAGAAAAAAACTTAAAGGAATGGCTTGGTTAGCGTTAGCCGAGCACTATGTTACGAAATGTATAACGTCGGTTAGAAAATTACATAAAGGTATCTTGCTTGTTGTTATAATTCGCTAAACAACAATCGTAATGAACACTGAGCAAGCTATTTGTCTTACGTTACCATTTCGCCGTTGATGCAATTGTATCTCTCTAAACTTTTCTCCACTGTAGCAGGATTGGCGCTGGGCATAGTCCCATGGATTTGACAGCTAATTCAATTCCTGCTTTCGCTTCACATCGAAAATTGACAGATTGCCTTCTGAGTAAAAACAAAACAAGACCTTTCACCACCCCACTTGCTGTGACCGATTAGTGACAGTGTTACTCCCGCGGTAATGCTCTCTCCCAAACCTGAGCTGTGAAACAGTGTGCTGCAAAACTCCGCCCATTCCAATGTAGGACAAATTTTTATTTATTTAGGTTGGTCTGGCAGTATCTCGACTTTGTCTCTTTGTGGATACCACTGAGCCTGCTGCAGACTTGATTAATTTTGCACAGATCTCTAATAAACATTACACATCTCTTCACGTTTAGGCTTTTAGGCTGTGAGACAAGATTATTTCAAAGACAAACTGAGCTACCATTTGTGTATACCCTTCCGTAGTTTTGGTACTAATTTCCAGGTATAGTAGCCTAAATCATTGAAAAAGAAAATGTGTTTTGTCATGAATTTTTTAAAAGTCACAGCAGGCCTGTTCTGCACCCTGCCAACAAATTAATTTCACTTTCCCAGTCACTGTGTCGGTGTGCCCGTCACTGTCAAGAGTCGGAGACAAATAATGCATTAGAAGTGTCAGATGTCCATGCCAATGCCAGGGCACATAAAACATTTATTCTACTTTACATTCAAGTTGTGGCCTTGATATTAATCTGACAGACCACCACCGTCTCTTTTAGCACACACACTCATACAGTGTTGAAATAGAATTTGTATTTGGACAATACCAAAGTGTCTCTCGTCCCCCCACTGAAACATACAAGCATAGGGTGTGGGCAAAGGATAGGGTGTGGGCAAAATGAAAGGAGATTAAATGGCAGACGTTCGGTGAAGAAAGTGAATGAAATAGACAGAAATGCAGCGAGAAAAAACAATGGCATCTATAGCTTTGCTTTTTGAATTTGAGCGCCTCTCATCAAGTTATTCTTGGAAGCCTGCATTGACTGGAAACTCGTGATAGCCAAATATTAAATGTTTTTGTATATGGCTTTCATCTAAAGTTGTCTAATATCTAACTGAAATGGTTGAAACAATGTATGCAATTGGTTGCAAACAAGGTTCACACAATATGGATGCACTGAAATAGTCTAAACCAAAGGTGACAATGCACTTTCACCCTATAGTACTATTATTGTTTTCAAGGAGCTTGTTGTGTGCTGCTAGCGACCCCGCTGCTGGACAGAGGACAGGGAGTGAGTCACCCAATCATTAATCTCTGTGACAAGTAGGTGACAGGTAGACATTCTAAAGGAATGATTTAGCATTTGTGGCGTGACAGCATCTGGCACAGCGGGCAGTGACCGGTTAGAATGCCAGGATTTGATTTGATCAAATCTTAACCACTTCTAGTCTTTTATCTTGTACTGATTAGTCTGTTTTAGTGTGTGTGTGTGCGTATATGTTATATCAGTAAAGTATCAGTAACAAATAACCCAAATTGTAAGGCCGAAATTGGTGGCAGGATGCTTTCTCTTTCTGCTGTGGACAAAGCACACAAGTCCAAACATACACACACACTTACTGGATCAAAAGCACATACAGTACACAAATAGGTCCTAATGGGCCCTCTATCACGTCTGTCTAGTTGGCTACAGCTGTATAGTTGGAATGATTTGCACTAAAGTGTTATGGCCTTTGTCTCTTTTATTTAAGCAATATAATGTGTATATAATTTGTTCAGGCCTATTTAATGATTTAATGATATTTTGAAAAAGAATCACTACAGATTTTTACTGAACTCTTTAGTTTATAATCCTTTGCAAATAATATTATATGTTAGATATGGTTGAAATTCAATATAAAAAGAATTGTGAAGCTAATCTATTTTGGTATTCTCTGTGTACAGATTTTTCACATAATAAATTTTTGGTGTGTGTATATGTGTTTACAGTTCACCCTGATTATTATGGCAACCCCCCCCCCCCCCACACACACACACATACACACATCCACACACACACACACACACACACACACCACAACCACTGTTTATGTTCTTCTTGCACTTCCGGTGCCACTTCCTTTCTCTGTCCCAAACAACAGTAGAGTCTGACCCCGCCTTTCCACATAGTTCCGGAGCACTGATGAGGCGGTCTGGAATGTTGAAGTGGAACTCTAGAATGTTAATGTGAGGTTCTCAACTGATCCTCCAAGAGTATTTATCTAACTCAAATATGATGTATTTAATTACTGAAATTTTGGTTGCATACTGCTTGATTGTGTGTTTCTTTCTCCATTATATCTATATCTGAAAGTTTGTGAGAGTGATTATAAAAAGGGCTATAAGGAACAGTAACCAACATAAACAATGTTTCATATCAGGCCATGACATGCATCTGAATCACAGGACAGGACCTCACATGACTCTATGATATTTTTTGTAAAGGGGAAATCTGTTTTTGTCTGTCCTACATCGCATAAGGCTGTACCCTATAAAAACATATCTTCAGATTCACACTGTTTCTTTAAGTTGATCCCACACCATCTATGAAGATTGATGCAGAAGTATAATAGTACTAAAATGTTTGACATCCTCTTGATCTCTGGATTTAAGTAGCAACGATTCTCCAAAAACCACAGAGTAGACTGTACAGATAGGCCCATGCATGCACACACACACACGGCAAAATGACAGTCCCCCCCCTCTGGGCTCCTGTACCCCTGTTTATTCCTAATGTGAGCAGTGGAGTTTTGTTGATTTATTGATTATTTGCCCTATCAACAAAAGTAATCATATTCCCCTACATCTCTTGGACCAGACTTCTGTCCATCCCTAAAATCCCTTCATTAATGCTGACCTCTCTCTCAAACTTTAGAAGTAGATGCCAGGCTTAGTCTTGACCATGTCTTTCTCCCGCTTTCTACTTCTTTATGCAAACAATTTTTTTTCTGAAAATATGTCAGCAAACGGCAAGACATTTTACATCAAGCAAAGGCAATATTAGCTGTAATACATGATTATGGTAGCCATATATTATTCCCAGGCCCATGTACAAACACACAAACAGCAGAGTATTACTCACATCTCTCCCTATGACCAGCAAAGTGACTAATCAGCCTGAACTGCCTCATATATCATCAGGCAGAAGTAATCAACATGGGCTAGTTTCAGACCGCCAGACTTTACTCAACAAACTCAGAAGAAGACAGGCGTGGCAAAAAACAACAGTGGGGTGCAAAGAACACATGATCTCTCGTGACAGAACCAATCTGGAATGGGGACATTGGAAAGCATTTTTGGAGGGAACTGAGGAGAGTTATAGTCATTTAAATCCCATTTCTTTTCTTGCCTTCCATACCTCAAACTCCGTCCTTCGATTCAACTTCATTCACAATCAAAGCAGATTTATGGATTCCTTTTAGGAGCATTGGAGCTGAAAAGACCCTTTTGAATCCCTTAACCCTTCCATTCAGCATTGCCTTTGTCCCAGCACAGCAGGACAACCTCACCAGGGGAACATGAATGTGTGCACAGGGACGAGGGAGATCAATCGTAGTTGGGGAGGTAATGTGGCCCTAGAATTTAATCTGAGCTGGTAGGGGTTAATTCCATTGGATTGAGAGGTATTCAAACCATAAAAACAGAGAGCGAGCAAAACAAAAAGCTGTGGCAAAAACATAATGGCACACTGACCGCACAGCCTTCCCTGGCATATAAAAAGACAGGCCTGAATGTGCACTAGAGCCTATGCCTCCTTGCCTTGCTGGTAAAAAATGAAATCCTGGATAGATTTGGAATTTAAAAAATTATTATTCATATGAAAGTGCCCCTTGTTGTGGTTTGAACCTCTCCTTTTCAGTCCTCACACTAGTGCCTTACCTGCTACTTTTTCTGATACCCCTTTCAAAGGCCACGGGCCAAAATCCCATGGTGCACTGAGCTGCTGACAGCTTTTGAAAAGAAGGATCTGAGGGGTCACTCGCTCAATGGGGGCTATGACCCAGAAAACTCTCTGCTTCATACAATATGTACCTGTGTGATACATAGGCGCATGTGTGCCCACCACTTGACGTGACGCACACACACCCACACTCCCCTGGGAAGCAAAACAATCTCCTCACATGCAGAGACAAATATCAAGCTGACATTTCAGCCCTTTTGTCTATTTCAGTGTTCTGAGTTTGTGAGGGAGTATTGAAAATGGGAGAGAGGTTCAAACTATATTGTGACATCATATCTGCAAAGAGCAGAGCCAGTCAGGCAGAAAGATATAGCTGCTGTGATTATGGTAACAGAACTGTCTGAAACTGGCACATCCTGTCCAATTATATGACATCATGTTTTAACCTATGAAGACAGCTAGATACCACCTGTTACAAATAGACAGGAACACTGTGACTAATGTGCAGACTCACCCTTAAATGAAACCAGTTAAATAAAACAACTAATGAGGTAAATGACTAAGAAAGGCAGTAGTTTGTGGGGAAGATTCCACATGCACCTTGATGCCACTGATTTACAAGGATTTGGTGCGTAGACATTGGAGAAATAAACATCTAGTCCTAGTAGCGTATTTCTTCGTACAGAAGGAAAAATACAGGAGGGGAACATATTCCATTAAACATTATTCAAAAGAACTTTCCCTCATTAAAAATGTACGACTCCCTGGTTGTTCACAAGGTTAACAATTATTTAGATGCAGATCATGCACACATCTTTGTCACAAATATACATACACACACACACTGCGGAAGTATTACCAGTGTGCAGCTGAAAACTAAATTGAAGATACTGCAATCAGAACGACTGCTGGAAGCCACACTTTACCATGGCCACGTAAATAGACTGCCAGGTCTGTGACTAACATGATGAGGCGTCGAAGGTGAACATGTGTTGATGATTATATCAGTGAAAAAAGACAGTTTCTTCAATACTGGAAGGTGAGTTGATATCCTACGGAAAACTATCCAGAGAGCACAGGAGAGAAAGAGAGGAAGACAAAGTTGAAGAAGGGCAAAGATAGAGACAAGAGGGAGATAACGAGGGGCTGGATCAGTGTATGAGAGGACTGCAAAGAGTCCTAGGAGGTGAAGGGGTCAGCCTTTGTTAGTAGAGTTGTGTATCGCCACCGGATAGCAGCAGCAGCAGTGCTCTCACTGTGTCTGTATGGATCATGTAAGAGGGACCTCAACCTTTCACTTAAAACACCTTCATTAAAGATTACTGGGATGTTAGATTAACTTTAACATACAGTGCACTAAACTATACTACAGATGGAATTATATTGGTGTCCTAAGACAACTGTTGTTGTAGGGAAAAAATAACAATGTAACACTAACAACAATATAAAAAAAAACTACACACAAAAGCCTCAAGGGCAATGTAGCCAAGAAAAAGCTTTCTTTAAAATGGCATCCTATCTGAATATACTAACTTTCCTTTATGTTTGAAAACACCTCAATACTGAATACAAAGACATTTGTCTGGAGGTCAAGTAAACAATTACGCTTGCAAAACACTTCACCCAATACACCATCCTCTTAGTTCGACCTTCATATAGTTTAAATTACAAAATTGCTGTCCGATATGTCTCAGAAGTAGATACAGACACAAAGGAAGAAAACTGTTTAAGCTCTAATGACTCACAGCCCTGTGTCGGCTGGGATAGGCTCCAGCCCCCCCGCGACCCTGCATAGGATAAGCGGTATAGCTAATGGATGGATGGATGGACTCACAGCCTTCGTCTTTACAGTTGTCATGTGTGGCATGACAGGAAAGCATTCATTATGTTGGCTATGTTGCATAACACATGAACACAAACAGACACACATACACACACTCAATGTCAGCACATTGGGAGCTACTTCAAAACACTAGCATGCATACTGGCCAACTTGCTCAAGGCACAGGCCGGACAGGAAAGTCTTTTTCATAGCAGCCATCTGGGAAAACAAATAGGCACAACAATGATGAACCGAAAAGGACTGGAGATGAGCAATCCTAGATGACCTTACTGACAGATACAAATATTGAGAAATAACAAACATCAACCTCTTTACATTCCAATAGAAAAAAGAGGAGGGAGACAAACATGTCTGCTCTTGTCTCATGTACAGTATTGTCACCCAACAGCTAACTGTCAAAACACCCACAAGTGCACTGCTCTGTTTCTCTGTCTATCGGCTATATACGACATGATAAGAATGTGACCTTTAACACTTTTACTACAGTTGTTTTATGAAGCTAAAATCTGTATGAACATGAGTTCTGGACTGAATCATCAGCATAATGAGATTTTTAAGATTTCAGCAAGCACAAAAAGAGCGACCATCCTATTTCACATGTGACCTAGGTTGAAGTCTCACCATGGACGTACAGGACAATTCACTGCTGACGGCATCTGATACAACAACTGACTTCAGTTTGAGAAGCTCAGATTCAGTGTTTGACAGGCAAATGGATGACACGTAGTACACCAACAATAACAATTGATACTGTCTCAATGATCACAAAAACCAAAATCAACACTCTACCTCAGTGACGTGGATGAGTGGGATGGCGCTGAAGTGTTTCTTCATCGCTGTTCTTGCCCACAGCCGCTGTTAGGGGTCAAAGTGCATATCTACCCGCTTCAGAAGAGGTGTACACATCAGTGCACTGTCTGCCTGTGCTGGACATTTTAAGATGTCCAACCTCTGGGGGAGGAGTGTGTGTGTGTGTGTGTCCATATGTATGTGTGTGTGTGTGTGTGTGTGTGTTTGTTGTTAGCCTCTAGCAGTGTTGTGAAAGCCCTTCCTCCCTGCCATTGGAGATAAGCACATGGTCACACAGGGCTAATTCAGCAGCCTCTTACCCTAAAGTAACTCCCCTTCCACACACACACACGCACAATGCCCACAACCCTTCTACGAATCCTCCAGTCCCGTCCCGCCCAGAGGTGCTCTCCCTAGCTCTACAATTTGAACTATTCCAAAGAGTTCTTCCCTTTACTAGCCTTGGGAAATAAGCCCTTATAAGGAAGTAAGCAACCCAAGCCCAATGTTTTGAGATTTTTATCACCCTCCACCGCCTCTGGCACCCTTCTACAACGGCAACACACTCTATCAATACCTCTCTATTTAATACCTCTAGATCCAATCGGCTCTCAGGGAGCAGGACACAGAGACGCAGAGAGATGGCAGCTGACTTCAGAATGAGCAGGTAATGGAACATAGAAAGAGGAGGAACATTGACAGCTAGAAAGCAACATTTTGTCAGAGGAGGTGGGAAAGGAGTGAAAGGAGAGATGTATGGTGTTTAGTGTGGGAATGTGGGGTCTCTGCTCGGTTGCTGCTGCTTGAGTTGAGTTAGTGCTGGAATCCCCTCTGAGACCATCTGTCTCTGTGGTGAATGCCCTCTATGGGCACTCTGACTAGACTGTTATTCTGCAGCTCCAGATAGCAGCCTGTGTGTATGTGTGTGCACACGCTCATGTGCATGTATGAGCATGCCTGGGTTTTGCGTTCACTTCCATACATGTTTACAAGCAGACACACCAAAGTGTACTCCTCCCTAAGATGTTCCACTCAAAAGGTTTGTCAAAAAGTCAAAACCTTTCTTTTTCTAAGAGAAACAATTTCCTGCTCCATACTAGGTTTAGCAGAATCGGGACATGGGTATTTTTGCACCAGAAAGCTCGAGTTCAGTATAAAGGGCTAAAATGCAATTATTCATGTCGCAGATGTAACCCACTAAAAACCGTTAACACCGACACATTATGTCTGGACTCTGGAGCTATGCTTGGGAGAAATATTCAGAAAATATTTAGACATACAGGTAATGCATGCACCAAGGGCACCGACAACATAACAGAGAGAAGAAGAAAAAAAGAGGAGAGGACATTGATGTTGATTAAAGGAGGCAGGACTGGAGGTAGAGTGGAGGAGTAGAGGAGAAAAGATAGGGGAGTTTGATGCATACGGTTTTATAGTTCAGAGAAGGCTGTGAGGACCTGGCATCAGGCACATTGGCTCTGTTGGGGTGCTGTACCTCCTCCAAGAAAAGCCCCTCTAGCCTCTAGGCCTTTGTTTGCTGCCTGCTGGCACCCAAACTCAGCCCAGTGAACACCTCATTATTCTGCTGCCTCATCACAGACAAGAGAGAGAAATAGAAGGAAGGAGTGTTCTTCGGTTCATATACAAAACGATGACTCATATGCTACATAATCACAGTGACACACAGTACCCTCATTTGCCATGCACTCTATGAAACAGCAGCAGACTAAAATTATGTGTACAGCCATAACGTACAATATACTTGGTTATTCGGAGGCTATTTCAATCTAAGGTAAGGTTGATAGTAAGCTTGCACAAACTGCTTAAATGGTTATTATTAGTCATATTCAAGAGCATGAATGGATGTTTTGCGCAAACCTAATACTGTAGTAACTACTAATGACTAAATGACTACAGTAGTTGGTTTACCCATCAGGGGAAAGTTATTGAGCAATACTGACAAAGCAAGCCAACACTTTTGCACATCATAATCAAAAAGCTTTACAACAAAGTTATCGGGGGGGGGGGGGGGGGGGGGGGGGGGGGGGGGGGGGGGGGGGGGGGGGGGGGGGGGGGGGGGG
>JAVQIZ010058167.1:0-10334 GCA_036023535.2 Galaxias brevipinnis
TGTGTGGGTGTGGTTGTGTGGGTGGGTGGGTGTGTGTGTGTGGGTGTGGGTGGGTGTGTGTGGGTGTGGGTGTGTGTGGGTGTGGGTGTGGGTGTGTGGGTGTGTGTGGTTGTGCTTTACTGTGTGTGTCGTAAAACTCTGGGTAAACACCAACACTCTGCTGTGTGGGTGTGTGGGTGTGTGGGTGTGTGGGTGTGTGTGTGGGTGTGTGTGGGTGGGTGTGGGTGGGTGTGGTTGTGTGGGTGGGTGTGGTTGTGTGGGTGTGTGGGTGTGTGTGGTTGTGCTTTTCTGTGTGTGTCGTAAAACTCTGGGTAAAGACCAAAACACTGCACCCTGTGTGTTTGGGTAGGTGTCTGTTTGTGGGTGTCAGTGTGTCCTTGGGAGTGTGTGTTGGTGTGTATGTGTGTGTTTGTGTTTGTGTGTGTGTCCGTGCTCTCTGTGTATGTGTGTGTTTGTGTTTGTGTGTGTGTGTGTGTGCTCTCTGTGTGTGTGTGTGTGTGTGTGTGTGTGTTTGGGTGGGAGTCAGAGTGGGTGTCTTGTATCTCATCTCTTTCCTGTTTCCCTCCAGGCTGCTGTAATGTGATCTGCTCCGACAAGACTGGCACCTTGACCAAGAACGAGATGACTGTCACTCACCTGTTCACCTCTGACGGCCTCCACGCAGAGGTAACCCCTGACCTCTAAACCCCTGACCCTGACCTTTGCCCTGCGTGTGTAACCATGGTGTTGTGTCCTTAGGTGACCGGGGTGGGCTACAATGGAGCAGGAGAGGTGTTGCTGGACGGAGAGGTGGTCCATGGCTTCTGCAACCCTTCCATTAGCCAACTGGTGGAGGTGGGACACGCACGCACACACACACACACACACACACACACAAGCCAGCTGTTAAGAGTGTGACACACACACACACACACACACACACCAGCTGTTAAAAGTGTGACACACACATACACACACACACACACACACACACAAGCCAGCTGTTAAAAGTGACACACACACACACACACACACTCATTAGCCAGAGGTTTGAGGTGGTTCGTACACCCTCACACACACACACACACACATACACACTAATTAGCCAGCTGTTTGAGGTGGGTCACACACACAACACATTGGCCAGCTGGTGAAAGAGTGACAAACGCCTTGCCTAAGTTCCTCAATGTAACAGTCAATTATGTAATTATCTAAACTGCAATCAGAATGTCAGGTTACAGAAAGAGTAATACTTCTGTGTACCAGATTTATCTTTGTTGGGACAGGTAGCAGGTAAATGTCCCCTAGTGTTTGTGTAATTGTAATAGAAATCTCCAGGTAGATTCCTGTTCTGCTAGCTGGTCATCCATCTCTGTAATGTTCAGGTCAAAGTGTCATCATCACCCCTTATCCTGTCTCTGCTCTGTGATAGGCCGGCTGTGTGTGCAACGACTCCGTCATCCGAAACCACACCCTTATGGGCCGGCCCACGGAGGGAGCCCTCGTCGCCCTGGCGATGAAGGTATCCACATGTCAGTCGTCTCCTGTGTTACCATGGCAACACATACAGAGATCTATATGTACCTGGTTAGCCGTGCGTAGCCATATCCATATCTACTGCTAATAACAGCCTTTAACTCAGGAGAAAATACATATATTTATTTTGGGGGCACATTTTTAAGTACATTTTAAAATTTGCAATAGTCATACTTTTATTTGATTTTCCCTAATTATAAAAAAAAAAACATCAGTTGGGACTTCAGCACTACAAGTGATGGGAAATATGTAAATGTTCGTCGTGCTTGGCTAAGGGGCAAATGCTAGCATACACACTCCATTAAAAAACGTTGACCAATATTAATATTTAATCAATGTTCTTAACTATTACTATTATTAGTAGTGGTAGTAGATGACAATCCTGTTGGCGTTTATCAGAAAGGATCATGTTAAAAAAAATCAACCGTGACTGTAGGCTTTTGCGTGGTGGGTTTTGGAGCGGTACGTTTGGTTGTCTGAGCACATAACAGTCCACCTGCTATCAATGCTAGTTCACCCCCAGTGTCAGGCGTAAGCTGGGAGCACAGTCAGTGGCAATAACCAGATCCCAGTCACCAGGCATGATGTCACTGCCTGCACTGCACAAAACTACAAGCAGCTACACAGATATGTGAAATGAATTACACCCATTTCAGAATATTTGGCATATTTGATCATCTAGGAAACATTACAAACAGAATATTTTAAAGGATTTATTTTCCCATGGCCCAGTCATTCTGGGAGTGGTTTTTTATATCTTGGCTCTCCTCCCTTCGCCCCTGTGATTTGCCTTAACTTGTTTTTAATGAGTACAGCAAAGTTTCTTTAAGAATAGAGGCTAAGACTCTATTGTACTCTACTATTCTATTTCTCCTTCTCTCTCTTCTCCCTCTCTCTCTCTCTCTTGCTCTCGTTCCAGTCAGTCCATACAGGGCACCACCTCACATGTATTAATAGAAAACAGTCACTCTTTATCTGATAGTGAGGCTGTTGTTCAGGCCTTGCACCACTTGATATTCAGGTTGTTATGGTTGATGTGTTCAGCCGCTCCTCTTCCTCTTCCTCCTCCAGGGTGTGTGGGATGAGGATGACTTAGCTGGAATGCTTGTTGAAGCAAGCCCGTTTCAGCCAAAGAACACACACACACTTCCTCAATGTTCTGATCAAGCAAGCACGCACACACACACACACACACACACACACACACACTTGCTCAGTGTTCTGATCAGGTACACACACACATGTTTAGTGTTCTGATCAGGCACACACACACACACACACTTGCTCAGTGTTCTGATCAGGCACACACACACGCACGCACGCACGCACACACACATACTCTCTCACAAAGCTTCTACTCACAAGAGGTCTGGTGACCTTGGCGGGTACTGGCCACACACAGAGAGACACTCCTTAGACACACACTTATGCTAGGCGTCCTGGTCATAAACATACACACACACACACACACGTTAGCGCCCCTACCGTTGTTCGACCCAGTGCTATGCTGGTTCTGTGAACAGGATCTGGATGCTCTGCATTAAGACTACTTCTTGGAATTCCTAGGGTGGACCTGAAACCTGTCCTGATTAAATAATTCATATAAAGTAATTATTTGCTGATGGCTGGCAGGCATAACGACATCAATCCCCCACTTCTCGCCCACTTAACAACGCCCTCGTGACAAGCCAGTTTACTTTAGTTACCCTTTGAAAGTGCTGGTTAGAGAGCACTCTCTGGAGACACAACAAGCCCCCCACCCATCCTAACCCTGGTTGTACCATAGCCGTTGTCCTATACTAGGAATGCATTGGCCACAGCTTATCCTAAGCCACCTAATTCAAATATTTGTTTGCCGTGGTTTACGGCCGATCCGGGATCTCTCAGCCTCCGGGATGATCCCGCTTTTGTTCCAGCGGTGTGGTGCGACGGCAAAGTAATCTGGCAGAACCCCAGCCGGTATCACTTTGGATAAAAGACAGGTGCTAGAAAACCAGCGTCCTGTCAGCCGCACGGAAGGGCTGAGCTACAGTCACTGCTACTGTTACTACTAATACTGCTGCTACTAATACTACTAATACTACTAATACTGCTACTAATACTACTAATACTGCTAATACTGCTGCTGCTACTGCTACTAATACTACTAATACTGCCACAGCTACTACTAATACTACTAATACTGCTGCTGCTACTGCTACTACTAATACTACTAATACTGCTACAGCTACTACTAATACTGCTATTGCTGCTACTGCTACTAATACTACTAATACTGCTGCTACTAATACTGCTGCTGCTGCTGCTACTACTAATACTGCTGCTGCTGCTACAGCTACTACTAATACTACTAATACTGCTGCTGCTACTGCTAATACTACTAATACAGCTACAGCTACTACTAATACTAATAATACTGCTGCTGCTGCTACAGCTACTACTAATACTACTAATACTGCTGCTGCTGCTGCTACTACTAATACTGCTGCTGCTGCAACAGCTACTACTAATACTACTAATACTGCTACTGCTACTACTAATACTGCTACTGCTACTGCTACTGCTGCAGTCACTACTACTGTTACTACTAATACTGCTACTGCTACTGCTACAGCTACTACTAATACTACTAATACGGCTACAGCTACTACTAATACTACTAATACTGCTGCTACTGCTGCAGCCACTACTACTACTACTACTACAAATACTGCTAATACAGCTGCTGCCACTACTACTAATAATAATACTACTAATACTGCTGCAGCCACTACTACTACTACTAATACTGCTGCTACTACTACAGTCACTTCTACTAATACTGCAACTACTAATAATACGCCACAACTGTTACTACTAATACTGCTACTGCTAGAACCGCTGCTACTACCATTACTGTTAGTGCTACAGTCAATACTACTAATACTGCTAACAATGATAACAGCACTATTATTACTGCTACATATTTGTTGAAAGCACTTTTAGTAAGTCGCCTTGGATAAATGTGTTCGCTAAATGTCCTACTATCACTACTGCTACTACTACTAGTATCTGTGTGATTTCCACTCTCATGCTAGACATTTTAGGATTGTTTTTATCATATCACCAATGTGGTGGTGTTTGTGTGTTTGTCAGATGGGGTTAGAAGGCCTACAGCAGGAGTATGTCCGAGTGGAAGATCACCCGTTCAGCTCAGAGCAGAAATGGATGGCGGTCCGTTGTGTTCACCGGACTCAGCAGGTCAGTGTGTTAACCTATACCAGCCAATCACTCTACAGGTTACAGTGTGTTAACCGACCCTAGCCAATCACTCGACATGTTACAGTGTGTTAACCTATACCAGCCAATCACTCTACAGGTTACAGTGTGCTAATCGACCCCAACCGATCACTCTACAGGTTACAGTGTGTTAACCGACCCTAGCCAATTACTCTACAGGTTATAGTGTGCTGGACTGAACCCTGGTGTTTTCCTGTGTGTGTGTCGCCCCCTGCAGGACAAGGCTGGCGTGTACTTCATGAAGGGAGCCTATGAACAAGTAATCCGTTTCTGCAGCTCCTACAACAGCCTGGGATCCGCACTGGGCCTGAGCGCCCAGCAGAGGGAGCTCTACCAGCAGCAGAAGAGCTACATGGGCACTGCAGGACTACGAGGTACTGTCACCATTGTTAACGCACAGGCTAAAGCTGTGCTAGACTGTTAACACAGGCTAAAGCTGTGCTAGACTGTTAACACAGGCTAAGGCTGTGCTAGACTGTTAACACAAACTAGGGCTGTGCTAGACTGTTAACACAGGCTAAAGCTGTGCTAGACTGTTAATGCACAGGCTAAGGCTGTGCTAGACTGTTAGTGCACAGGATAAAGCGGTGCTAGACTGTTAACACAGGCTAAAGCTGTGCTAGACTGTTAACACAGGCTAAGGCTGTGCTAGACTGTTAACACAGGCTAAGGCTGTGCTAGACTGTTAACACAGGCTAAAGCTGTGCTAGACTGTTAACACAGGCTAAAGCTGTGCTAGACTGTTAGTGCACAGTAGAACAATATGTATAGAAGCTGAACTGTTCTATTGTTTAGTGTAGAACCGGATGTATAGAAGCTGAACTGTCCTGTTGTTGAGTGCAGAGCTGGTTACATAGAAGCTAACTGTCCTGTTGTTTAGTGTAGAGCTGGCTGTATAGAAGCTAACTGTCCTGTTTAGTGTAGAGCTGGCTGTATAGAAGCTGAACTGTCCTGTTGTTTAGTGTAGAGCTGGCTGTATAGAAGCTAACTGTCCTGTTGCTGTTTAGTGCTGGCGTTTGCTTCGGGCAGTGAGATGGGCAGCCTGACGTTCCTGGGTCTGGTGGGAATCATCGACCCGCCCAGGGTTGGGGTCAAAGAGGCCGTAGGAACGCTCATCAGCTCAGGAGTGGCCATCAAGATGATCACTGGAGACTCTCAGGAGACTGCTGTGTCCATAGGTGAGGCTCCACCCCCCTCTGTCTGTCTGTCTGTCTGTCGAGAGATCTATAAACTGGCAACGACCATTTGATTTCTCCTGTTTATGGAGATTAATTTGTTTAAAGAAGGCCATGTTTAGTTTTGTTTGTTGTACGGCCATGTTTAGTTTTGTTTGTTGTGGACGGCCATGTTTGTTTTGATACAATGTGGTATACCTTGCGACGTCGTTTCCCAGCCAGCCGTCTGGGGCTGTACACCAAAGGCTCCCAGTCTCTCTCTGGAGATGAAGTGGACCACATGGACCTGCTGCAACTGTCCCAGATAGTGCCTAGGGTAGGAGCGCACGCACGCACGCACGCACGCACTCACTCACTCACTCACTCACTCACTCACTCACTCACTCACGCACTCACGCACTCACGCACTCACAATGACAAAGCAGATAGCTAACACGAAGTTAATTAGCTGCACTTTTAGAGCTATGTGCAGATGAATGATGGACATCTTGATGTCAGAGAGCTGTACAGATTAGATCTGATCGTCTGTGTTGTTGGACTCTACAGATCGCTGTGTTCTACCGTGCCAGCCCCAGACACAAGCTGAAGATTGTTAAGGTAAGTCTCACACACAGCGCAAAACACTCTTAAAATGGGAGGTTTCATTAAGATAGCCGATCCATAGTTAACAGGGCTGTTGTTGAGAGTTGCCTGAACAGCATGAGTTCGTTCATTTAGCTGGCTTTGCGGGCCAAACCCTTTCTGTAGGCTGCCTCTATTGAAATGTAATGCTCTTCAATAGACCTCTATTCACATGTAATACTGTTCTATAGACTTCCTCTATTCACATATAATGCTGTTCTATAAACCCCCTCTATTGAAATGTGTTGCTGTACTATAGACCTCCTCTGTTAACATGTAAAGGCCAGTTCAGACCAAAGATTTACGGCGCAACGAATGGTTTTAGAACGTCGCAGACAGAAGTTGCAGCGGTCTGAACTAGTAGTTGCAAGGCGGCTGAAGCCGTTGCATGTCGTCGCAGAAGATGTGGCTTGTCAGATCGCCACGGGCAGTTTTAGAACGTTAGGAAGCACAGCGCCAGATTTATGTCAAAAGGCATTATTCGTTAGTGCGTTTATATGCATACGTTGGATTTGTTATCATTTAAATAAGCTATTCTTTATTAAAATTATATACTCTGCATCATATGGTAGCTATGATGCCAATCGCATCTAAATAAAAACGATTGTCATACACTAGCTCATACTAATAGGGAAATAAAATTATGAAATAATTTTTGTTAACGTTAGCTAACTGTAGTGGGCTATGCCGTTACTATGGAAATGGTCATTTGTGTCTGCTAGTTGCTTTGGTGTGAACCACTCAGTTTTAGAGCGTTGCTAAGATCAGACGTTCGGATTCTTTTGCCAGTTGCAGCCAGTTACGTCGTGAGTCTTTGGTCTGAACTGGCCTTAATGCTTTGTAATAAACCCCTCTATTGACATAAGATGCTGTGCCTTCCACAGTCCCTTCAGAACTTAGGCGCTGTGGTTGCCATGACGGGGGACGGGGTGAATGACGCGGTGGCGTTGAAGGCGGCTGACATCGGCGTGGCGATGGGCCAGACTGGGACAGATGTGTGTAAGGAGGCGGCGGACATGATCCTAGTGGACGACGACTTCCAGACCATCATGTAAGACCACACGCATAACCCTGACCCTAACCTTAGTGAATGACCACACACATAACCCTAACCCATGATCCTAGTGGACGACGACTTCCAGACCATCATGTTAGACCACACGCATAACCCTGACCCTGACCCATGACCCTAACCCTAACCGTAGTGAATGACCACACACATAACACACATAAATAAAAAAAACACATCTTATTATAGTGTGTTGACCCCCCCCCCGCTGTAGAAAATGTAAGATTTCCATTAACTTTTGGAACGTAGGAGCAGCGTTATGGATACGGTTGCCATGGTTTCTAGTGTCTGGTCTCCTCCTTGTCATTAGGTCAGCCATCGAGGAGGGAAAAGGAATCTACAACAACATTAAAAACTTTGTCCGCTTCCAGCTGAGCACGTAAGTCACCTAGCGTCAGTATAGCATTGGAAGGGCACTGCCTCAAAAAAAACTGTTAGTGTCTCTTTTTTTGGCATAAATACAGCATCTATGTACCGATGATTTTCATATAAGCTTCTGAATGCTATTCAGTTAAATATATTTTACTGTTCACAAAGGCATGGAAACGTATGTCAAATATGCAGAAATGGGCGGGAATATTGACTCTTAATTATGTTATATTTACTGTTACTGTGATATTTAATTATTAAAAAAATGATGGCAGAAGCAGTTATTTTTTCCCAGGAGCAGCTGATGCATTATCAGGGTATTGTTTCTAACCCACTGTGCTCTGCCTTCCTCTGCTGGTTCAATAGGAGTATTGCAGCCCTCACACTCATCTCCCTGGCAACGCTGATGAACTTTCCCAACCCTCTCAACGCCATGCAGATCCTGTGGATCAACATCATCATGGACGGCCCACCAGCACAGAGGTAGCCCAAATAGTCTCGTCCAGCTGGGGTCTAGTCAGGCCGTCACTGTTATGGGGAACGTAGTTTTGACAACCCCCTTTCTGGGACTACAAATCTTAAAGTAGTATGCGCACTCTCCCTACCAGTGGACTTATTTAAATGATACCATGCCAGTTGTGATCTCATCTACGGTTGTGTGTGCGTAGTTTGGGCGTGGAACCCGTGGACAAGGATGTGATCCGCAAACCTCCCAGAAACGTGAGGGACAGCATCATCACACGCAGCCTGCTGGTCAAGGTGCTGGTGTCAGCGCTCATCATCGTGTGTGGGACACTCTTCGTCTTCTGGAGAGAGGTAAACATGCATGTGTGGCTCTGTGACTCACCAGGTACTGCCAGGACAGATATATCTCTATGATTCACCAGGTACTGCCAGGACAGGTATATCTCTATGATTCACCAGGTACTGCCAGGACAGGTATATCTCTATGATTCACCAGGTACTGTCAGGACAGGTATATCTCTATGATTCACCAGGTACTGCCAGGACAGGTATATCTCTATGATTCACCAGGTACTGCCAGGACAGGTATATCTCTATGATTCACCAGGTACTGCCAGGTCAGGTATATCTCTATGATTCACCAGGTACTGCCAGGTCAGGTATATCTCTATGATTCACCAGGTACTGTCCTGGCAGTTATCCTGGTGGTTCTGGATGTAGTTTAGATGTTATGGATTTGCAAAGTTACTTAAGCTGACTGTCTTTCGTCCCTTTCAGCTTCAGGATAATGTCATCACTCCCAGAGACACCACCATGACCTTCACCTGTTTTGTCTTCTTTGACATGTTCAACGCACTCAGCTCCCGCTCTCAGGTAGGCAGCTAACCTCTCAAGTGAGCAGCTAAACCTCTCAGGTGAGCAGCTAAACCTCTCAGGTGAGCAGCTAAACCTCTCAGGTGAGCAGCTAAACCTTTCAGGTGAACGGTTAACCACTCAGGTAGGCAGTTTAACCTCACAGTTGAGCAGGTAGGCAGCTAAACCTCTTAGGTAGGCAGCTAAACCTCTTAGGTAGGCAGCTAACCTCAAAGGTGAGCAGCTAAACCTCTCAGGTGAGCAGCTAAACCTCTCAGGTGAGCAGCTAAACTAGCTACAGGGCGGATAGTGAGCCAAACGCTGTTTTGTCTGTCTTTAGACCCGAATGGTGCACGAGCTGGGCTTGTGCAGCAACAAGATGTTCTGCTGGGCTGTGCTGGGATCCATCATGGGTCAGCTCATGGTCATCTACTTCCCTCCTCTCCAGAAGGTCTTCCAGACCGAGAGCCTCAGCCTGCTTGGTAAGACTGGAGGTCTTTAATCTGGTCTATTCTACTGCTACTACTGGTGAAGAAGACATTTTGAATTAATTTGAACAGTTAACACGGGCTAATGTATTGCCCGGATATGTTTTAGTTGCTTTAAAAGTTAAACCAACAGGTACGAATGTGTGTTGTTGAGGGCTTGTCTTCTGTAGTAAGAATGTGTGTTGCTAAATTGTAAAATCGGTGTGTATGGCTGTGGGTCTTGTAGTGAGATTGTGTTTTGCTGTGTCCTCAGACCTGCTGTTCCTGGTGGGTCTGACCTCCTCAGTGTGTGTGGTGTCTGAGGCCATCAAGAAGATGGAGCGATGGCGGGGGGGCGCCGACAGGAACAGGGACCGGAGCAGCTTGACGGAGGACCCCTTCCATGAAGTATGACCATAACCTCCCCCCACATCCCCCCTCTGGGTCATGGACTTCCACTCTAGAGCCACAGATACAGAGAGTCACACCACACCCTCCACCCCCATCTCTTACTCCCCCCCC
>JAVQIZ010058173.1:0-17264 GCA_036023535.2 Galaxias brevipinnis
ATAGGTTTTCTCTTCTGTATGTGTATGTACTGCTGTACATTTGTGAGAAGTTGAGGACCCCCTCGAAAACGAGATGATTCATCTCAAGGGGTTTATCCTCGTAATAAAATATATGTCAATATGTGTGTACTCAGCATTTCATACACGGGGGGAAAAAAAACTGTTCAGTTTTTAGCATCGTCTCATCCTGTGTCTGATTCACTGCAGTCCGTCCTTCCCATCCCTCTCTCCGAGGGACAGATTAGGGGGTAATTACAGCGGAGCTCAGTAAAAAGGAGGAACAGTAGTATATTTTAACAAGGTGGAAGAGACGGGGAAGGAGGGAGGTGGGGTGGTGGTGTCGGCCTCCGTCATGGCCCAACTGATTGTCTACTTTTAATCCTCGACCTCATTATCACCTCCAGGTCCGGCAGCAGCAGTAAATGAATCTATCTGCCGAGTGTCAAATCTTCACACCTTCGCCCTGGTAATCACCCCAAGGTGCAAATCTACGACGGGAGAGCGTAAGCCTCTGCATTTCATAAACAAAATCCCCCTCATTCCATAATTACAGAAAGCGATGTGCCACCATGTTGTTGGCAATTAAAGCGGATCAAATATGTATGTCTTCTTTAAGGTCAATCCAGTGACAAAATGTAATGGATTGGCTCCTCAGACGGATGGAGTCAGCCAAAGCATGGGATGGCTGAGATGCTGGGTGAGGCTGTGCCTGCGTGCGGTGTTCCCATTTTTTGGGGAGTGTAGGCTTCTTTGCTGTCCTCAGGCCTCAACCCAGCCCACCCAGGAAGTGAAAGGCAGATCCCGAATTGATGAAAACACAGAGAAGGTGTAAACATGGGTGACAGAGAGTTTGCTCTTATGTGTCTTTACATGCCTTCTTACAATAACGCTGTAGCATATTCTATGCAGTAAGGGCTAGAGAATTCTTACATTGCACCTTCATGAGCCTGAGCTACAGATTATGATTGAGACTATGAGGGGTCAAGTAGATAATACTAGCAATTGAATAGGGGATGGGAATGGTGCTCTCAATTTGAACAAAGTTGTTGAAGTGGTTGTAGATTGTAGTTTAACATGTGTCACTGCCATGAGGTTGCATGTCTTTATAATTGTATACCGCTATATCTATGCAGTCTACAGTATGTTGTTTTTAAATGTATATTGTGGAGGATGTAGCTGTTAAACAGGGAGAGTGCATGAGCGTGCCTCCTAAAAGTCATCCCTTAAATCAAAGCTAAATAAAAACGTTTATGGAGCAACCTTAGTAATGCATCTGTTTCCGAACAGTGATAATACATTTGAAATAAGATGGTTTCATGATGAGTTGCAGTTTATTTGCAATGGACAGGACCCCTTTGGACAAATCCAACAAAATCTACGATACCTTGAAAAACTATAACCATGCATTATTCAATTGGCAAAGGATAGTGTGTAATAGAGAGATCCTAAACCCATTCCCTTCTGTAAATTATTCATTGAATTCAAATAACAGATGGTATAATTTTCTTAAAATATCACTATCATTTTTCACAAAGACTTAAAATTCTAGAAAACATTTTGGTTGATATTTAGTATAATATGGCTTAAAGTTCTAAAGTCTAAACCCTGCGTGTTCACTTGTCTGTCAAGTCAAGGTGGTTCAATGGTTTAAACAATTACTTATATTTTACATCCAGAGATGTGTATTCTATGTGTTGGATGTAAATGAAAAATACATTTCAATTACTTCCAAATATTTTGTAACTTGTATGGATTAGGGCTGTTATTTGTCATTAATTTATTCTTTGAAATCATAGATTCATCAAACAAAAACCGTGCTACCACAAATAGTCTAAATAGTCAGACAAATATGATACAGAGTACAGAATAGAAGGCTTGACGACAGGTATACAGTGAATCATAACTTTACACAGCTCTATTATTGCATTGGAGGTGTCTCACACACCTTCTGTGAAACAGACCAGATCATTTAATCAGCAGGAGTCTCCCTCAAAGAAAACATTGAATGTGAAATATAATAACGAGAGTATTTTAGAGAATGTAGCTTTAAACATTGAAAGACATTCATAATACAAATAGACTAAAGACTATATAAGTATATTGGAAATATATCTATGTTATACTATATTTGTATATAACCAATTGGCTGGTGTATGCAAGTGGATGTATTGCAGAGGGGAGAGATATTTTGTTCTTTAAAGTTAAATTAAATTATTGATTTATTAAACCTTTTCGTTAAATTCGAAAAAACTAAAACTATGAAAATAAAGCACTGCTATTGCAATTCCACCCAGGTCCCAAATATATCTGCCAAACTAGGATTTACTAACAAGTCCACTGCATGGTCGGTTTCCAATATATTAACAATACTAAAGAAATGTTCTTCAGTTGCATAGATGTTTCATGAATTACAAACATATTTTAGATGAAGCATACTGCAAAAAGATAGGGCTCATTTTGTGAAAATATGAGTTTGTGAGTTTTTTTCCTTCACTGTTCATAACATGCATTCTAACAAAATTATATAAAAACTCGATGCACATTGAACATACAGAAGATATGAAGTGATATTTTCGCTGTCCAACACTTGCACAGCATTAGTGTATGTGGTCCAACCATAGGACAGTAGCTGGCAAAATGTTGAACCAAGGTCAGGGTAAAATATGATAATGAGAACAAATGGGATTATTAGGAGACTGTGTGTCATCACTCGGACAGATCCATGATGTCAAACTAGCCAAGCAAATTCAATTACCCCAGCAATTACTTGCTAGCGCTAGTGGAGACATATTGGGATGTTAAAAATTGATGAAAACACAGATGCCACATTTGTTCATCTCCAAAGGTTAACACATCTCCTCAAGGTAATCACAGATACTAAATATGAAGCCATGTCCATTTATCACTAGATGTCCCAAAGTAGTTCCCTGTCATGTACTGTTTTACCAGGTCTGGCTTGGGTTTGTGGTTGAATTACAGTTTTATATTTAGTCCAATATACGTAGATGTCTGTGATAACAGTAAAAACAGACTATATTTGCTAATGCATACAGGCCTTAATGTATTATAAAATATGCATACTGTATACATGTACATATATGTAGCATTAACTGCAAGATCAACCACTAAACATTACTAGGGCACAAGGGCAGGGTTGTCCTTTGCATTCAAAGTGAATAAAAGTTTCATAATAAATCAATCGGTTGGGTGACACTTATTTTATGATTGTTTAATGTCACACTGCTCCATCAGCCACACAGCTAGCATCAGTCAGTGGAGTTAGCAAGCTCATTTAACAGCCTGGAACATTGTTATCCAGGTAGCTAGCTGTGAACATGCATTGATGGCAACGTTAGGGGAAATGATGTGGTGGGACTTCATGACATTGACTCGAGCTACATAAGCCTACCAAACAACCACTTTCACCTCACCACTTTTCAACTCACAATTATTTATGTTGCAATAACAAGATAAATCTCTTAAAAACGTAATCTTATTTTGATATAATGAGACAATTATCTATTTTGTAATAACGTGATACTTTCTCTTTTTAATGCATTACCCATTGAATCTTATTTATTTATTGCTATAGACGTGATTACAGTTTAAAAAAAATTGTGTAAGGGTCCTGTAAAATGAGACCCTGGCCTTACTATACAGTTAGTATACTGTATAGGTTCTTTTATACAACAAAGGCAAGGGTACAAAGGTGTTGAATTTCTCAAAATATTACACAGTAATAAATTAGTTCAATAAACTGATCTATGACAACATAGAAAAACTTTAATGTGCTATTTTTCACCCTGAGATAGTTAGCGTGCTCAGTAACTAACAGAGGTAAAATTCCATTGATGTGACACCAGATTTACCAGTTCACCAATTACACCTGGCAGCATCACAGTTACGCTAGACAGCTCCCACACTGGGAGGAGTAAGCATGCAGTCTCTGTCAAGTGTTTCTTTGAAAAACAAACTGGCACATACCTGCTGTTGAACCTCTCCGGGTGCTTCTCCCTCATAATGTGGAATCGATGTGCAATAGAGGCATCCTAAAAAGGAAGAGAGAAGGAAAAACAAGGATTGATGTACTACAATTGTTGTACTCATTTAGTTGCATGTGTTGCTGTTAACAATACTCAAACACCGCCTTGAATCCCTCAAGTCAACATCTTTGAAACTTTGACTGTGTACAAATTCACCAACATTTCGACTGCACTCGAACAGCACATTTGTCCCATGCATATGTATAAGTACCAACAGGCAGAGGGGTGTTTTTGCATTCCTGGCCAAGAGGAAGGTGGTGGAGCTTTTTGAGCCAGGGATGAGGGGGCACTGACAGAGAGCCTGATGAACAGCACGACGTCTGCACACAGGCTAATTAATTAAACACACATCGCGAGTAATCACAGCTCCCAACCAACGTACAGGATGCTGCCCCGGCTCCCCTGGCAACCAAGTTGTTTTCTCCCTATCTCTCTCCCGTCATCCTTCATCTCTTTCTCTCTCTCTCTCTTTCTCTCATCCTCTCGCAATCTCTCTCGCTGTATCTCTGTCGCTCTCCCTCACTCACTCTCGCTCTCTCTCTCTCTCTCTCGCTCTCTCTCACTCTCTCTCGGTTTGCTGTGACCCAGGGCTAAACGGAACAGCCAGCTACACTGGCTTGGTGTTAGATGCACCATAAGTGTGTGTTTGCTACGTTGGTGAGATGCCAGAATTACTTCTCCAATTTGTTGAGGCAATATGGTATTATTATTGCGAGTATGGTGACAAAGTCATATGTTATAATTATATGATAAAAATCATTGCTTTTGATTCAGGCTTCAATTTAAAAAACGGGCCTCAAATAAAACCTCAACACAATGGAAAGAAAAGAGCCGTAAAGTTGTTGGCGCTGAAAAAAGACGGTTGGAAAGTTTCGTGCAACTTTTGGGGTTTGTTCCTCACCCCCTCCACTTGGGCAATCTGCTCTGACCCGCTTCGTCTTGAGTGGCACTATTGAACAGGAGCCATAGGGCCCCCGCTGGCACTCCCCACCAAAATTTAGGAGAAGCCAAAAAAAATCAATGGAGTCTCTCTTGATGTCTTTTCAAGACGCTGTAAGATGAAGACCAAAGAGAGTTTTCCTGCTCCCCACAGGCAGGCCTGCTCTTTAACACATGCTGGAAAGGTGAGATGATGGATATATCTGAAAGATTGTAACTTGATTCTTCAACAAACAGGACAATAACTGAAAACAAGAGAGTAAAGGTGAGTAGAGGGTGTCTCCCCTTTGGTTTAGGGCTTTACCTGAGCCCTGCACAATGGAAACTATTGCTTGACAACAGTGAACAAACAGATCAAGCGGCCTCACTATTCAATAAAGTACGTTCAAACTCAATTTTTTTTTCAAAAAGTGGTGTTTTTTCTCCGGAAAACAATATTGTAATTCAGAACTTATGATTTAATATAAAACTCACATTTAACAGTCTGTTATTAACAGATTAAACAATGGCGTAATAAAATGTTGCATCTCAGAGCTTTCCCGACATGATGGTAGCGGACTAACAACAGTCTTCTACAGTCTACCCCTCACACTCCTCCTGCCATCACGTAATTACTATTGTAAAACTCTGCGTGCCCACACAAATGAACACAGGACATGTGTAATGTCCTCTCATAGCTCAAACTTTAGTCCAATTATGAGTGGGCCGCAGTGGCTTGATGTGCCTTTCAGCAGGAGAGAATAATGGTTTTGACAGGAGGGCCCAGGTCATTAGGCGACTGACTGCATTATGGTAGGGAGCCGCTCGGTGATTAGTTCTGTCTCTCACCCTTGGTCCTGATTGAGATCATTACACTTCACGTCCCTCCCCTGTCCTCCCAAAGGGATGGCTTCATTAATTCACCTCCAGCTGGGATAGGGCTGGCCTAGGCAGGAGTTAGGCTAAAATAGTTGACAGAAATGATGGCCTTCTTCTTTTGAAGGGGTAATTTTGAATGTAGATCACTTTGCGAAGGAAGTTGTAGGTGCGTTCGTTAGTGAGATCATTCTGCCACTAATGGCTCAGTGTGTCAATGGAACCACCCGTTGATATTAGTAAAATATCTCATATCTTCCATAATGTGATGTTTTAGGTGAAAGCTAGAAGTTTTGGATTAAATTATAGCATGTTAATTCACGAGGAGTTAATGCCAATGAATAGAGACATTTTTTTTTGTTATACTGCTGATGTTTTGTTTTTGAATTTGCCATTATAGAAACAATCTTGTTTCATCTACATAATCCTTCAAGTCATTAATAGCTTGACTTGTAATAGCTTTCAACGGAAAGCAAAATTTAATGTGAAACGTGTCACAAAATCATATCACACCCAATTCCATTGAGAGCTCAAAATCGTAATCCGCAACAAACAACTTAATTTATTATCATTGACCCTGTTGGAAACAAATGACAATATAGCTCAAAAAAATGAAATAAAAATGTTTCGTTGTATGTTGCTAGTCTACTTCAGTTGCCTTGTGTGGTACAACACAAGAAATGTCACAATATAGAGTTTACAGTGTAAACACACAAAACATAATTTGAGTTGGGCCCCAGAGTTGGGTAACTCTTTCACGAGATGGTAACAAGGTAAATGAACTTAAAAGCATGTTTATACATGAAGAACCATAGGACCATTACTTAATTATTTTGTGTTGAAAATACCTGTGTTATTGAGATTCTACGTGTGTATCTGCCTATTTTTCAGGCATGTTCCACAACTCATTACAATGGAAGAGAAATTCTTAGTTACAGACATAATTTAACTTCTCATTTCTAGCAACACCTATCATCATTCTTGAATGACGCCGGGGGCGTTATTCACCTAACATTTGTGGAGGCATGCATCACTTATTGTCCTGCCATGTTCGAATGTCACAACATCGAGATGTCACCGCCTCAACCACCTGCAAATGTCAACTACCATATTTCCCTTGGCATTTATCAGTAATGGCTAACATGAGTTAGGTGTAATCAGTGTCATCATTTTAGATTGTCAGAGGTAAGCTGGATACTCTGCTGATCGTATTAAAGGTGCCTTGCGCCATGCAGACAGGCAACTCTGGGCGTTTATCAATCAAAGCATGTTGAAGTTTGAGCACATCTCAATAAAGCACTCTATCAAAACAATTACAGTGTTAAATTGTGATGAATATGATTGATTATGCTCTTCCTCTAAGCACTTTTAATGAAAATGTACTGCATGCAATGTTTATCTAATTTAGATGGTAAATGCAGGCCGTCAGGCTATAGCATGCTCATCTAAGTCTGGCATTCTTTCAATTTAAATGTGCTTACTTAGGCTATAATGTGCATTAGGCCCTTTTAATTGATGTTGTAGGGCCCTTGCTAATAAACCCGAGTTCCGGTTTGAGTCGTAACCCAACTCACCACACCAATGGAGAAGTAGTTGTTGATGATGCCATAAGGTACAGGATCCCCCTTCTCCTCTCTGTCTGTTGGTGTGACATCAATCTTCCAGCGGTCCAAAAGCACCTCTGTGCTGTTCTCGATGTCCTTTAGGATCTTCAGGAGGCTCTCACCCTCGTAACCTTTGACACAAACGAAAGCTACATTCGTTTTGTGAACTCCAAGGCGTCTATTCAGAATTCCTTGTAATTGTTTGTGATGCCTATTTTTTCTCTCACTGTTCATCAATTTATGCCTCTTTGGATTTTAGAAAAGCACTGTGCATAGAAAATGTATTATTATTATTGTTATTATCCTTTGTAAATATACTATTGGTACAGAGCCCTAACACGCACCTCCTCCCCATCGCAGACATCTTGCCAGGTCGTTGCCAGTGCCAAGGGGAAGTACACACACGGGGGGGTTCCTGTCCAAGTTGGCCTTATCTGGAGTGGACAAGAAAAACATCACGACTCCACACAAACGTTGCAACAACACTAGCCAACAACCGAATCCAATAGACTTGACCAATGCATGAGCTGTGATGGCCCAAATCCATTTTGTAGATCAGGCATTTGAACTGCAGGACCTAAGTCAGCATGAATGTCCAGTGTTGCAGTCTATTTCAGGGGAGGCATTCTGTCGAAGCTATTACCTCTTTTTGTTTTGATTGATGAAAAATTGAGGCAATTTTTGAAAGGCAGCACAAGAAGCAGGTCTTGGAGAAAAAAATATTCTGTGTTGGCTATTTCTCAAATGATGACTAATATGTCATTTTCAAACTCACGTAATCACCCCCATTTTACCACCCCTGAATACGCTTGCATGTAATGAAAGTGTTTATTTACAAATCATAAAGAATGTTTTACTATCTCAGCCAGAATAACAAAAGTGATGTTTACTCCACAAAAGTAATGAAAAAAATAAGAAATGTGGTATTATTTTTACTGCAGTGAAAAATTGTTAGATGGAAGAAGTGCATTAAAAGCTATGTACCATGCAGCTACATAAGTTTGTCATCTGTATTTCTCTGGAAATAGAAAACATTCAAAATTAAATTTCAACTGGAGACATTACTTTGATAACTTTTATTACTACGTTAAATAGAGAGACAGGGTCAAATAGATTTTTACATATTCCCTTTTCTTATCATGAAACGTATGTACCTATGAAGTCTAAAATCCATCCAACGGTTCCGTCCCCACCACAGGCCAAGACTCTGCAGTCAGGAACATCCCGGAAGAAATTCAGCCTGGAACAAACACACACCTCACAATTTCATTCAACAGCTGAATGAAAAATTAACAGGATTTTTTAATCTTAATTAAATGTATCATATTCTTACAGGAATCTGTTTTGATGTTTGGTTTTAGAGCAAATACACAACATTTGTTATTCGTATCACACAGTTCTACATTTTGGTGTTTCATGTACATTACAAAAAGCCACTGTAAAAAACCCTTCTAATCCCACAAAACAACACATGTCATATTGACAATTACTCATTCAGAGAGCTGGGCTGCCTGTTCGCAGGCTAATTGGATCATGACAGGCAGTGTTCAGTCCAACTTCTTCCGTTCCTTCACAATAACAAAGCCCTAACTGAATGAGCCAGCCTCCAAGCCTCATATGGCAGATAAATGATTCGCTCAATTACTCTCCAACTGGGACCGCAAACTGTATTAGACGCAAAACAGACGGACGCAAACATGAAAGGCAACTTTGGGGATATTTAAATACCAAGAAACAAACACTTAATTTGCAGTAATTGCTTTAGCGAGGCCGCTAATTGACAGGAGTGCGTGCGGCGGCCATGGACGGCAGTGGCCATGGTGACCAGTCACCCTGCTAATGCGCTGCATTAAATACACTTCACCAAATATGAACAGGGTTATGGTTGGCCAAGGTCATCTGGAATGTTCAGCTTGAGCTACTAGGTTCCTCTGAGTGCAACAAGTCCAGTCCTTTACTTCAGTAAGAGCAGAGTCAATACAAGCTGCCTTTCAGTCAACCAAATTCCTTCCACAAAGAAATCAATACAAGAGAATACATACGGGCGACAAGGTCAATCCCCAAGCTCAAAACTGTGTCTTCTGAAATTAGGCCACTACAATCATATGCAGAAAACATCTATGCTATTCAGTCCTTGGCACGCATTCCTTTTTAGACTGGAATTTTGTTTAAACCCATAATCAAAGACAAACTGTCTGAGTGTGAATGTAAAGGGATTTCCAGTCCGAAAGAGTCTCATGCATGCAAAATATTATTTTATTTGACTCATCAAAGCTATTGATAGTCCCAGGTATCAAAAATGGTATAGTAGGCGTGATCACACATGACAAGGGTTCCATCTTATTGTGACTGTCAATCAACTGCACTGCCACCCACAAACACAGCATAGCCAACCCTCTAAACAAGAGCATGATGTTGTTGTCTCTACCGTTTGTTATGTCTAGTCAGATCTTTTAATGAGATCTGTATTATGTCTGTGATTGAGTGAAGGGCTCAAATTTCAAAGGCATCCCTTGCATTTGATACTGACTATTAGGTCTGGTCTGCAGCAGAATACATTAGTCTTTGTAAACACTCGGACCCTGGCCGTCAGATTCCCCAAGTAGGTTAGTGTAATATGGATGCTGCTGATTCATGACTAGAGCATGTTTGGTTCACTTATGACACTGTGAGGATACATTTTAATTCAACTTACCCTGGCATAGGTCCATTCTTGGCCAAGTTGTATACCTGCCGGGGATTTAATAGGTACTGGAACTTTCTGTAAATTCTAGAGAAAAGATATTGAAAAGAAAGACAGAAAAGAGAGCACACAAAAGGGTTAAAGTAACCCTGGTAATAAAAAAGAACAATATTGAATGAACGATCAGCACTGAAAATCACACAGAAATCAACAAACTTAGATAAAGCACGCAGGTCACACAACAAAATGTGTAATACATTTTTTTTTTTAAATCCTCCTAAATGCCCCAGTAATATGACACTTGTGTCATGGTGACACGGTGGCAGGCTCATTTCCAGTCACAGTGCCACATTGTGCTGGACAGGGCAGCTGGGTGGGACATACCGAAAGTCGCCCTGAGGAGAAGTCATTAGAAAGACTAATTCATTTTAATTTCAATTTCATTATATCAACTGGCTCAAGTCATATTTTGATCTCATAATTTAAACAAATGAGGCCGCGAGTAATAGGGAGCGAATGACTACGCTCAGTAATAACCCAATTAGCCCTGGGATAAAGAACGTAGCCCCACTCTGCTGCCAGCCAGGATAGTGACAGTGAGGACAGTGTCAAGAGGGAGGAGGTGGGGGGCTGACTGCAGTGGAGGCTGTTGGGCTTACTGGCGCAGTAGGTAAATGTTATTGTGTTTTTATTTGACTAAGTGAGCCTCAAGCACAGCTCAGCCAGAGGTAAGGTTGCTGCACTCGGGGCTGAAGAGCCGTTCTACAAAGCCTTTCGGGAAGTGTGGAGACTCATCGTGTGCTTACCTATCACCCTGCTTGCCGCCGCTCTTTGGATTCACAAACACTAGCAGAGGATGAGTGCCCTCTATGGTTGTAATCTAAGCAGGAAATGTCAAAACAAAAGGTTGATCATCTCAAGAACAGATACAGTACAATAAAAAGAAAACTACTGCACAGAGCATCCTTGATATCATAAAAAATACCTCATAAATACAAATAAATAATCATGTAATGTGTATATAAGCGCAAGTTAAGTTTTTATTTATCGTATCAATTAATCACACACCAAAAAAAATCAAACACAAAAAAGAGGACACGCCATCGTTTACCAAAGAAATCCAATAGGTCAGCGTGACGCACATGACTCGTAATTGAGTGGCACAGGTTATTTGTTGCGAGCTCCTAATTGGGGAGGCAGTTTGTCTTGGGCGACAGGGGCCGTCCACAGGGGAAAACGGCGTCCCGATCGCTAGCTACAACCGGTGGTGCAGCCACAGCTAGAGAGGCAGCGCTAGCGGCCGGGGCTAGACACACGGCGTAAACAAGCTCTAATCCAGTGGAGCCGTTTTGAGTTGGCCTTCCTGCTGTTTGGCGGCCACCACGCACCCGGTGCGCTCCCTGACACAGATGAAGCGCTTAACTCTCCCTGTCTGCTATCCCAGCAGGCTGAGGGGAATTAATGAGCTCCCTGTCCAGCCAGGAGTGATCCATTACTTCCTCTAATTATAAATAATAATCCTGATTAGTACGCTGGTTAGTGGGTGAGGGCAGAGATGGATGTGACAGGGATATGATTCATCATTCAAGATTTCTCTACTCATAGGCATGGCGGCGGGTAGCCATCGACACTGTTGCCTCTGACAGATCAGGTGGGATTACTGACCGGGTCTCATTGCTAATTATGGGGCCTGCAGTGTCCGCTATGGACAATATGCATTTCAGTTAATTCAGCCACTATAGAGAAATTATGTCTGCTGTAGTTTGTTGTGTCTGTTGTAATAATCAATGAATGTTTTAATTTTGTTTTTGCTGCATCATCATAAACATAAAGAACGATGGTAGTGGGTTTGATGGTCACCTGCAGTCCTTGTCCATCCACTGTGACGGAGTTGGCTCTCTGCATCTTTCCTCGACTGGACAGGCTCGATCTGGAGTCCTTCCTCAGGGTAGACTGCCTCTCCTGGGGGTCAAAGGGCATACAGGTACGTAACACATCATATATGATGGTATGTGAAATGGATTATCACATGTCGTATAAACGTACAATAAGATCAAACATCATCCTAAAGGATTTGAAAAACACGTGTTGTGCAGTGTATGTAGAAGCTCCCTCACCAGCACGACAGGGAATATGGTGTTGGGGGGCAGGATGTGGTCCTTCAGGGGGCCGCAGTCACACTCGGGCTTCACGTGGGAGGCACACTTGTTGTGGAGCTAGAGCAACAAGCGTCCAATGAAAATACAGACTGACAGAACACCTGTTGTTCTCTGTGCTAAATGGGTAGCCTTTCATTAAAGATTATATTTTCATACATTGAAACAACAAGAGAAATGTCACAGAACAAAATCCGTGCCACTGAATTTCCACACCTATCGTATTCTCCTTTCACTTGGGGTAAATTGGTTCAAAGAAAGAAAAAAATAAACCAAATGAGCGACACCAGAGGTGCAAAGGGAAAACGTAAACAGCAAGAAAACAGCTGAAAATAATGAGGCTGTGGTTGGCTCTCCTCGGGGTGGCTTACCGTGATTTGGCACCACACACAGTGGAGCCCAGTCAGCCCCTGGTAACACTTAATGGTTTTGTGACACTTGTCACACTTGGTCGGGCAGTTCCCCTCCACCCAGAAGTGGTGCATCACCTGTGGAGCCGGTGAGATGGACCGGGGAGAGAGAGCAAGCAGGGGAGGAAAAGAGGTGAGAAAGACAACATGTAATGTAGAAAACAAAGACATGGAACAAACAACAGAAGCCAAACAAACAAACCGAGTAAAAAAGGAATAAAAGGAAGCACGATTGCAGTGGTAAAGGTGAAGGAAAGAAAAAGAAAGAAAGAAAGAAAGAAAGAAAGAAAGGGAAGATCGTTGGGCCACAAACAGTGCTGCATGTGTATTGGGCTTTACATTTGAACCAGGCTGATCTTGTAATTAGCGATGCTAAGGTGCAGATTGAGTTGTTTCATTCCATTGAAGGAAGAGAAGCCCCTGGTCTAAGCCCCTTGGAGCATCCCTGATCCAAGCGTGCCGATTGGTAAACACTCCAATTGGACGCACCTCTGTGTTTTTCTTGGACTTGACGTAGGTTTTGATGCAAGATGGGGGAGCGCGGGCCACACAGCGTTCGTGGGCTGTGTATTTGCAAACTGGGGAATGAAAAAAAGGGTTAGGAACCAAAAAATGAAAAACATTAGCTTGAGGGGGAGCGATAGAAAGGGCACATTGTCCTACTCACATGAGCAGCAGAGGCCCTGCTTTCCCAGGCCTATCAGCATGTTGAGACACAGGTTACAGTAGGCCGGCTTGTTAAAGTGCTTCAGTCTCCACACGTGCTGTCCGTCATCTTTCACATTCTGGAGACAGAAATGGGGATTTGATTCACTGACTAACTGACATTGGTTGATTTGAATGGTTGATGTCCAATGAAATGCTTTTTAAATCGTCATGAATTTACTACTCATCAATGGCTCATTGAATGTATACCAAAGCACAGAAGGAAAAACCTTCAAGACAAATCAGATCAGAATGTAGAATGGACAAAATATAATGTCTTGCCTCCATCTAGTGGTCAAAGTGGGAACGGAAAATATTGTTGTATTAATAAGTGTGATGGATAGGCTGAGCATTTGTAAAGCTCCCTTGTTAAAATGTCTAATTGTTAGTAAATAACAACAACTTATCTAAAGTGATGTCTTTCATCTCTTGATTTTAATGTACCTAATCTAATTTATTGAAATATAATTAAACCAATTCAAAAGCAAGAACAGGGGAACAATCGGGACGGTTTGCTTTGAGGATGTTCAGGTGGCAGTGGGGAGGCTCACCGTCTCCAGCCCCAGCAGAACCAGCAGTGGAATGGTAGTGGAGCCGCCCTGGATCCACTCCTCCAGAGACACCGTCCCGTCATGGTCGTAGTCTATCTCCTGCATCATTTCCTGTAGAATCTACAATGTACCAGGTTCTGCATCAGACACATTCACTCACAAAGGAAGTGCTTCTAATCAATGACAATAGCTGATGTTACACTGTCAATGTGCTGCTTTCTTGTTCTGTTCTTACCGGCTTGAGCTCTGTCACGTCCCATTCCAGGTATTCAGCTACGTGCATCATTTGAGAGATGATATGCTCCAGTTCCTGCAATGAGAAAAAAAACAAGGGGTCAACAGTACTATATTTACAGTAGATATTTTAAGGAAGTTAATGCTGAATTAAATGTCCATAAAAGGTATGTAGAAAAAAATAACAAAAAAGAGGGTGTTCAAGACACAACAAAGGCAGCTTGGAAAAAATAGATAGCATCAAAGTTGATGGTTTAATTGCCGCTTTGCTTTTAGGGATGGCAATTACTATCAACTGGCAATCAAGAACAAAACCAGCTAGTCTTCCCTCCACAGTGTAAACAACTTCAAAATGAAATAATTGTGATAGATGACATCTTGTTATGTTGTGTTATCAATCAGTGTGTGCAAGAAGGATTGGTATTTACCGAGCTGTCCAAAGAGCCATTGCTGTCTGTGTCATAGAGACGGAACATGACTGGAAAGGAGAGAACAATGCAATCAATTCCACAAATATCCTGGACACGTTCTTTCATTTTTACGTAGCATTGTGTAAGGCGCTAAGTGCCTCGTGTTACAAAAAACATATGCATACTGTGAAAAGAAATTACCCTGCAATTGTGTTTCTCCACCTAATACTTAATGTCGATGACCTTTTCAAAGTTGTTGAAATTAGAATGTTGCCCGGTTAAATGTCCTCAAGCCAATTACCCCGCAACACCATCGCCATGGAAACACCCGGCTCCTGCTCCAGAGGAGCGATTGCCCATCCCAACTCCAGGGCCACAAAAACACTTCTTAGTTCAGCAGTAGCGGCTCAACGCTCAATTCAATCATACCGACAAAATCCCCTGTCACAAGTCATTTACATGCTAATGGCTCCCCGACGCATAGATGAAGTGTTCTTATGCTGCTCACAGTGTGACCCCCTGCCCCCCTCTCTCTCGCTCTCTCTCCGTCTCCATACCCCCTTGAGCTCTGTAGTGGCACTGCTCGGGAGAAGCCCAGCTGGGTCTGGGGGAAGCTCAGTGTGAGCTTGGGCATGGGGGCTGGGTAGTGATGTCATAGAGCTGGCATGGTTAGGCCACTAAGAAGGAGCTTCCTGTAAGGGTGCAGCCCTCTGGTACAGTAGGAAGGGAAGCTGAGGTGCTGGTGGCATCAAGGGGCTGTGAAAGGCGTGCGGGGTGTCGTGACCTAAAATGGTCACTGGAAGACAGTGACGAGTGGAGGAAGAGCGGCGCAATGGCCACACTATACCAAATATGGACAGAACTGAACCGACCGAGCTCTGACACCAAAGCCTTCTCCCACAGACTTGAAGTGAGAAATCCCTCCATGGTATTAGTCCCCTCACCATCACTGTTGCATACCATGCTCCGATGTAATCTCAAGTTCCTTGTTGTGAGAAAAACATACGATGGCTGCATGAGGCCCATTGCACTCACACTCGCACGCGCGCACACACACACACACACACACACACACACACACACACACACACACACAATTGTACACATGCGTGCCAAGACAGAGCCGGATGGTGAGAGAGATATGAATGGCAAGCATCCACTCTGGCAGCTCTGCCTGCCTGTTGGGGTTGATTATCCCTGGTTCTGTGCTCTCTGCTGGCTGTCAAAGCCCTCCGCTCCGGCCCACCTCTGTCTGCCTGACTAGACCTGCCATGGACACATATGTATACAAACCATCTATCAACATTGCACCATTACGGTATTCTGTTCGAATTGTTTCTCCTCAAGCAGTTCTTACAGGAGCCAGCAGAGGGACCTATCGACCACTGGAATAGAAGCGACGCCCGCTGACTCGCCGACATGAGCGCTCATAAGCATAAGCACGACCCTCTCAATTATTGAACACTTCTTTTGCTAAATGAACCTTGAGCCTTTCAATAATTCAACACCGCGTGATTATTATAGTAACACATAAAAAAGTCTGATGTACAATTAACCGAGCCCATAAATAAATGATGGTATAAAGACAGATGGGCGGGGATACGATGCTAACGCGCCGTTAGCGGCGGTAAACATGAGCCCAGAGGGACCTGGGAGGGAGATGGCGGTTTTAGTGTGCCAGTTTACTGGGTGGGTAATAGAGGCTTTCATGAAAGGGTTTTATTTTTTTATATTGAGCGGATGCTTTGCTCTGGGCTTGGTATCTTGCAATGGCTGCCCGTCAATTTCCCTGGGGGATCACTGAAGTAATAACTTAGTAGGGATGTGGTGATACAGCGGTTAGCAAAACATACCACAGACTAAGAGACAGGCGGAGTAAGCTGAAGAGAGAGCAGAAAGACACACCTAGAGAGACAGACATTGAAAATGGAACGCTAGAAGCAAATACTATCAAAACGTTGCATTTAAAAGCTACAGCATGCCATATCACTGGGGTGGACTCACACTCTAGCTTGTCCTCGGGCCTCCCCCCCTCCAGCAGGGAGAGGTAGCAGACGATGTCCTTCAGCTGCACCATCTCCAGGGGCCGGGGCAGAGGGGCTACCTTCAGAGGGGTGGAGCTGCCTTTGATCAGCTTCAGCCCTGTGGGAAGAGAGAACGAGCCACGGAAAGGTCAAAGGGGGATCCGATATTCCTGCCTCTCTGATGTTGACTGCCGTTTGTTAAAAGAGACCATCCACTGCAGTCATCGGATTGATTAAATAGCACTCCAGTATTGCTGGTGCGCACTATTAACGTAAAATCGCAGTTTTATTTTTTGTGTTTACAGTCTAATGCACACTAGTTGGCCCCTGGTCCAGGCACTTCTACTGGTAATGCCCACCATAGCAGTAAAATACTATGAAGTCACATACATTCAACTTGCCATGCTAATTCATTTGTTAGCGCTTGGCTCTCTTGTCTGAGCACCAGCGGATGGTACACAGGGCTCACTTACGCGCTCTGCTATGAACCACCGAGACAACTGTCATTGAGCTCAACCAGCCAGACCAGGCTGCTGGGGGGTTACAGTGACACCAGCAGATCAATGAGGACACTGCCAACACGTGAACACTGATTGGAATCCACACGTGGCCCACATGAATCATGAGATAGATGGGGGGGGGGGGGGGGG
>JAVQIZ010058193.1:0-17783 GCA_036023535.2 Galaxias brevipinnis
AACGGCCCCGACCGCTATCACATAGTTATTATTATTATAGTCATTATTAGACTATTGATTACAATCTGCACTTACGGGAAAACTGGGTGCGCCGAACTTTATCGGGTTATGGATATCCAAACCATGGCTAAAGCAACATAAAGTCTAATCGTAATGATTCTCCCGATTCCACTGCATACATTTGATTTTTGTCGAGTGAGACACATCGAGACGGCACTACTAGATGGTGGGTGTTTGTTTTGATTTCGTCTTCTTTTTTTTAACATCACAATCGAACTATTTCGCTTTCGCTTGAAGCATACTGGAGCGCTTACTGTGAAGGTAAACTTGCGTTTTGGAACAGTTCCAGTTATCTGCCAACCCTTCTAAAACTATAAGCCCTGTTGTTTGAGCCCTTTGTCGTGCCAGTTCAACACTTTGCCCAGACATTTAGGCTACGTTCACATCGCAGGCAAAAGTGGGCAAAAATTTTTTTTTGCTCATATGTTGTTGTTTTTTTACAGTTTTGAACAGTACACATCAATTGGAATCCGACCTTTTCCATTCAGATTTGGTGCACTTTCATATGCGGTACTAAATCAGATATTGATTTTTTGCAATGCGATCTCAGTCTCAACAGTCAATTCGGATTCCGTGCGACTTTTACCTCAATGTCAATCGCCTTTCGTCACAGTTCTGCGTTGGCAGGAATTCAGAGCGGCCCCTACCAAATCCCAAATTGGTCGATCCCAGCCAAGGTTAGGAACGGCCGGTGACCTGTTTATTATTGACGTGACTACAATTTGGTAAAGACAACATGGAGAATAAGAAAAGGGGGTACTGAAAAATGAAAAAAAATAAAGAAGGCTTTACAGGATGACGCGGCCAAATGTGCTAAACTTAGTAACTTATTTTATATTAAAAACAAGCTAGCAGCGTGAGAGTAAAGGCCAAGGACAAGCGGCAGCAATTGGTGGAGGAAGAAACAGGTACGCTAGAGTTAGGCTACGGTGCTAAAACAAAATATAAGCATAACGTTGTCTACAAACCACAATTCAAGTTTAGTGTCAATTAATTTTGTGGCGTCAGGGCATATAATGTGTACGACAATAATAAGTGCTTTGTAAATCCAAAATGTTATTCTTAAGCAGCTTTCCTCTTCCTCTCCTCCTTTTTCTTTGACACTTTGTTTTGACTTTATGTAACTTGTTTACTTGTAGCGTGTGTGTGGTTGGTGTTGTCTGTTTGTGTGCGTAGGGTTAGGCTGCTGCACCGTTAGACTGTATGACAGGAGACCATAGCAAAGCTAAAGTGAGATCAATGTTGAGGACTGGCATCAGTGCACGTCCCCATCACCCCAGGCTGAAAAACAATCAATCCAAAATCCACAAGATTAAACCGAATGAAAAATACATTGTTATAAATAAGATATTCTAATAATAATTAGAATTCTAATAAATATTATAAAGACACTTGCAGTTATAAATTGTTTTGCAGGTTGGGAGAATATGACAGGTTAATGCCTTAGAGCATTTTATCAAACATGTATATTTTACATGTTCATGTAAGATGTATTATTTAAATTGTGTACATGGTCAATATTAATACATCCTGTATAGGTCTTCGAAAACATTTTCATGTGACAAGAATGATGGAAAATTTGAGAGGATTAAAGAATGCGTGGTCAAAAAGGCTGAGCTTTTACAAAAGAATACTCAGTAGGAGTGCTGCTGAACCATGGGCATATCCAAAACAGATGGGCAAAAGGTAGCACACCCCAAAATGCTTATAAAAAATGGAAGGCTCTTTCTCTTTCTCTTTTTAAATGTTCCTAATAAATATGTGAGCTATAAGTACTTTGTAATATTTAGAAGTTGGAAACATGCTGTGGTTAGTGGGATGAGGCCTGTTATCGCTTCTGGTGATGTGAAGATTTAGAGCAGTGAGCCACAGAGCCCTGGTGTATGTTTTTAATCCAGTCATGGTTCAGAAGAGTGATATTTTACAGGACACCAGCTATGTGGGGTTGGAGTCAGTGTGTTTGTGTGTGTGTGTGTGTGTGTGTGTGTGTGTGTGTGCATTTATGTGCCTGTGTGTATGCATATGTATGTACTGTTTGTGTGGGTAGTTGGATAGATGTGAGGGTAGATACCAAGAGAGGTTTCAGTGTGTCTTTGTATGTGTGTGTGTGTGTTTGTGTCTGTGTTTGGAATGGTGTCCTATAGTTTTCGCTTTCTGTTACAGATTCATTAGAGCAGGAAGTAGGTCTGCTCCCAAGTGGAGTCTCCTCCCTACTAATAGCCAGATTCTGAGGGGGAAAAGACTGAATATAGTCGTTCATACTTAAATAGAATGAATTATTGATATTATTTTAGTTCTGAGGTGATGGCACTCATTTATATTATTATGAATTATTATAAACCTTTGATACCCTGCTTTTACAAGGTGTGATGACAACAGTTTATTAATTGATCTACTTTCTATAGATCAAAAATTCAAACCTTAAATCTAAGGAACGATTTCAGTTCCATCTTCTTTCCCTAAGTTTGATAACTAATCAATGACTCTGTCTCTCTTTCCTCTTTCTCTCATCTACATCCATCCATCCCATCCTCCCTCTTCCCCTCTCTGCCCTGTCCCCTTTCTCCGCTGCTCTTCCAGCGTGTGAGCTGATGAACCGGGGCATCCTGGCACTGGTGAGCTCCATCGGGTGCATGTCTGCTGGAAGCCTTCAGTCCCTGGCCGACGCCATGCACATCCCCCACCTGTTTATCCAGCGCGCCCCGGCCGGCACGCCCCGCTCCTCCTGCCCGCAAACCAGCCACCCACACGGCAGCGATGACTACACGCTCTATGTGCGCCCACCAGTCTACCTCAACGATGTCATCCTGCAGGTGGTGTCAGAGTACAGCTGGCAGAAGTTTATCATCTTCTACGACTCGGAATTTGGTGAGAAATATTGTTTTTTTTGGAATTTCATGTCCATGCTCAGGTTATGTGCAAGTCATTTACACTTAGATGTGTTCATTGCAAAAAGACTAGGACCATCATACATCTTAGCGTATGTGGATCTATCAAGGTTTCTCTCTGTTTCGCTTAGTGTAGAGAAAATAAACCTAGCATCTAGGTTACTGTAAGTGCTTTGAGCAGGGGTCTTCAACTCCAGCCATTTGAGATACTGCCGAAGCTTCTATTAGTGCAGAAGCTTCTATTCTATTAACTTCTAGTTTATTTTTACAAAAAGACATTTTAAGTTAATTACAGATTAATTTGGAGATATAAATGATTTTATGGCAACTTGTCAAGGACTTTTTAAAGACAGCACAGTCATTTCAATTAAAAAAATCCTATTTTTAGTCAAGCATTAATATATTATTTGAGAGTTTTCTCTCTTCAGCATTACCCATAATAAAGTTTTTTCTTATTGCAGTGTTTATTGAAATGTAATACTCCCAGTATCATCTGATAGACAAAGCAGTCTGTAATTGTTTGCTTCCTATATCCTACCTAAACCATATACAGTAAAAAATGTATTTTGCAACAAGACGTTTTGAGAAATCCCTAAGCTGCCTGATAAGTCAGAGATTTTCTGAAACAATACATGCTGTTGTTTACAATAAATTAAGCAATCATATTGAAGACGTTTGGGTCATAAGATCAACGTAAGTGAAATTAACGTATTTTTCTGACCTCTGACATGTAAATGGTTCATTAATCGCACACCACAATGCCCATATTTCATTGTACGAATCAAACATAGAATCAGGAAACGCTCTCGCCTTGGCTGAAAACTTTTTTTTTTCTTCACTCAGGAAGGACCCCCGATGACGCAATAGAGAGTAATTTTCTCAACTCATTTGACATTCGGCTGTTTGATTGTGAAATGCTAAATGATGATACAATGTCTATAATACAATATTGGTATGTGATGAAAAACATATTGAAAGATAGAAAATGGGGGGAACTATGGCTTTAAATAACTTTTTCGCCATTTTTTTCATAGTTAACTACTGAAACTACAAGCAATTTTGGGCCATAAGAGGAAAGGAATAATTTAAAAAAAATTATCAGTTAAGCATTAATGCTCTACTGTAATTGAACCCCATTTAACCAGCAACGCCTAATTTTTATTTCATCCATCCGCTGTGAAGGCATTCGTCAGGCAGCCATAACCACACAACTGACCTTTGTTTAGTGCATGTGCAAAAGAATGGGTGTTGCTCAGTGCTCTCACAGCAACGCCGTCATCCTAAACCTCCTGACTGACTAGCTTCATCCACAACACCTACTACCTACCTAGAGTTTATACTTTTTAAGTTTTTAGGAGAGTAATACATTAAATTAAAGGTTGCATGTGCAAAAAATACATATAAAAACGTCACACCAGCCGAGGTGCAAAAATTTAAATGTGCAATATATAGCACACCTCGTCAATTTTGCCTGTTTGACTTAATGCATATGCAATAATGGCCTTTCTATGGTGGCCCTCAGAGGTCTGAGAGGCCAACGCACTGTAACTTAAGAAAACACATGCAAATAGAGAAAACACAAGCAAATTAAGAAAACATCTACATCAATTTGACAACACATGCGCAGCATTTAGAAAATGCTCAGCAAATTCAGACAGCGCAACACATTACAGAAACACGCTGCAAATACAAAAACACAACACATTACAGAAACACGCTGCAAATACAAAAACACAACACATTACTGCGCACGTTTTGTCAAATTGATGTAGAAGTTTTCTTAATTTGCTTGTATTTTGTCTGTTTGCATGTGTTTTCTGAAGTTGCAGTGCGTTGGCCTCTCAGGGCCACCGAACGTTTCTACTAGAGTACAAAATACTTGCTGCAAATAGCACCTGCAATGATGTTTACCAAATTTGAAAGAAAGTAGAAGAAAAGTAGAAGAGAAGTGATTGGATGTACAACTGAAGATCACAGGCCTACTAATCAGATGTACGGGTTGGGAGAGATGGCTGCTCTTATTGTGGTGGGAAAATCAAAGAATTCGTAGAGAGCTTGTTTTTTTCCGCCAGTTTTTTGGAGATATCAGAGGGAAATGTCCCCCATCCTGTTTAATTTGCCAACTTTGTTATTAAAGCTAATTCTTCTTTTGTTATTCGCCTTATAGCTTACGATCTTTTCTTCATTTCACCTGCTGCTTTTTCTTTTCCCCACGGCATTGACTTTGTCGCCGATAAGCCTATGGCACTTATTTTAGTTTCATTTATATGCATTTGCTGTAGTCAACAATGTGCTTTTTGTCCACTTCATTTGGTGGGATCAAATTGAATTTCCTTTTGCAATCATTAGTTTACTATAGGCAACCTTTCTACATTAATGTATTATCAATACATTTCTTCTGATAACACATTGTAATGTCTAAGGGAGAATAAAACAAATCGTGGTTCAGATCAGTCCTCCTGAAGTCTCAATATTTAACACTAATTTTATCTGCCACCGGGTAGGATGTCCCGTGAAACTGTGAGAAATTGCTTTATGGCACAAAGAATTGCGTCACTAAATCAGGAAGAGATACCCATACTTGGAGTATAGTCGTTGATCATGGTAGCGATATGCAGTGACCGTGAGCATCCTGCACGTCTTCTTTGCAACGGCTAGGGAAAATGATTATACTAAGGAAACGGTAGGGGTCGCCAAAATCACCTCCTACAAAATGCTGCCTATGGCAACTTTAACATGTCTTAGTAATAGTATGTTAGTGGGTGTAGGGTTAAGATATAGGGGTATAGGATGACTACATTTAATTGAATGACAGAGACATCTCTATCTACTCATATGTCTTTCTTTCCTCTCCTCCTTTCCTCTCCTCCTTTCCTCTTATTTATTCACTGCTTCTCTCCCCTCCTCTCCCCGCAGACCACATGCTTGGTTGAGTCCATTTTAAACTATCAGGTCTGGCTAAATAACTGTTGCTCCCTCTGGAGCTGCTCCGCCATTTTGGCTACCACTCTGCCCTGGAGCCATAACAGAGCTCCTGTTGCTGTTCTTTCCCACTCAAATCTTGAAGGCCCCAGTGCTGTTTGGACCGCTAAATGACTAGTTGGCTGCCCAGGTATTAGCAGGGTTGCTATCTGAACAAGAGCCTTAAGATGTACCGCTGTTCTCCTAAACTGACTCTGAACCAGAGCCTTAAGATGTACTGCTGTTCTCCCAAACTGACTCTGAACCAGAGCCTTAAGATGTCCCGCTGTTCTCCCAAACTGACTCTTTGCTCTTCAGTTCTATTTTACCACTGAGGTCAGACAATAGTGCAGTATTTTCACAGCTTAGCGGGCTTGCTACTGTCAACCCCAGTAAGAGAAGTGTAGACAGCTATAAATATATCACCTACCTCTCTGCATTATTGTATTGATTATATTGATGTGTATTCATGAGCTTACATAAGAAAAAAAGGTGTCATTTTTATTACAGGTATTCTCAAACGCTTTGGCTCATTTTTTGAAACATGTTCAGCATTTGCACAACTGTTATTACTTTGCACACAACTGTCACGCATTTCTCCAAATTCGAGTGACCCACCCAATACATTTAATTGATGCTTAACTCTTTTGGTGTCTGTGATGCCATTTTATGTCATTTTTATCAAACGTTTATTGAAAGTCTTCTAACCCTCTAATTTACTTGCTAATTTAAGGGGTTGTCTGTGAAAGACTAGAATAGCCTAAATGGTATTGTGAAAGTCTGCTCCAAGATAATTGGAGCTCAGCAAAGACATCTATGCTCCCTTTGGGAAACAGGTGTCCCAGAAAGCAAAGGGAATTATCAGCCAATATGACCATGTTCTGTCCAGTGAATTCACTGAAATGCCCTGACGGTATAAGGTGCCCCTTAGGAAAACAAACCGTTATAAAAAGTCCTTCATTCCCTCCACTATCAGGATATTAAACGCTAACAGTAACCATTACAAACGCTAACCATTTAAAATGAGTGTTGCATTCTTTGAAGCTACACAGAGCTGTTTACGTGTTGCTTCGCAGAAGTATAAACCAGGCTTAAGGCAAAACTTCACAACTGAAGCCTGGTTTATAATTCTGCAAAGCAGCACATAAACAGCTCTGCGTAGCTTCGAAGAGCAGGGGTTTCTGGAAAAGCGAAGTTTACCAAGGCCTGCCGACGTGTTGACGGGGAGTCCTCCCAAATCCTAACGGGCCGTCGCTCAAAGTGTCTTTTCAGTGCGTCAAACAATCGCTGATTGGTTGAGCAGGATAGGAAGCAAGTAGATATTTGGTCATATTTTGGCTGTATCCAAACAAATTAAAACATAGATGACACAATGAACTGGAGCAGATAGGCTGATTTTCAATTCGAATCATATTAGTGGTTTTCAATGCACTTAGCTTGTACATTGTATATTTATATAGGCTACAGCCTATGTTACAACTGTTTTCTGAATTGTTTGATTAACTGTATATACGTTTTCTATAAATAAACTTGATTTGATAAAAGAAAATATGAAAAGCAGTGAGCAACCTTCGGTCTCTTTGGTTATACTTTCGCAGGACATGAAAGGGGGTTTCCATGTCTGTGCTTCTTCTACGGTTTTCTGTACATTCTGGATTACTGAATTTGACACTGCCACCTAGTGGGCCCACTTACGTTGAAGTATGTAGGCAAACTACTGTGCGAACGTAAGCGCCAAATGAACGTTTACATTCACTAACGCGATCTTGCAGAAGTATAAACCAGGCTTTAACGCGTTACTTTGTAGCGCGTTACCGTAATTTCACTACTATTCGTGGTAACAAGTAAAGTAATGCGTTATTATTCACATTTGAGTAGCTAAATTACAGTTACTGAAAAATGAAATGGGGCTGTTACTAGTCACTGTTATTTTCCCCATTATACCGATAACAAATGTGTATTAATTTTTGCCTCCTGGTCACTCTTTACTGTTTATGCTCAAACGTGACTCTTTCCTGTTTATATTTATGCGTGCAGTTTGGGAGCTCACCGTTCTGTATAGCCCCCCTTCTTAATGCCTCCTCAAAGTTATTTCATTAGCGTGAGGAAGAAGGGTACAGCAAACCACACACGCTATTTAGGGTTTGCTAATGTTATTTAAATCTGTATTGTTTCCTAAGTATGTTTCATGACGAAGTAAGTACTTTTTAAGGGATGTCTCTGGTATTCTAAATTCATAAGTTTTGGTTCTGGAGGAAACTGTGGTAACTAAACTGGTAATGAACGTTTGCTAAGCGCTCGACTTCAATGGTTGTACTTGTAGTTGTTAGCTATAGGTAAACTTGGCATACTGGCTAGCTAAAGTCACAACAGCGGTACCAGCTTGAACAAAACGTACTGTTTGCTCGGCTGATCTGGAGGGTGGCTTGGACACAAACAGTACGGGAAATGTATAGTTACTTTAAACTTAAATAATGTTCATTGCTGAGCATTTTGTGAAACTTACATAATTTTATTTTCATCTGCTTTGAATGTGGGAATATTATTTTGAGCTGGGAATGTAAGCCGTGAGTTTTGAGGCTTGTTGTTTGGCTATTTGAGACTAGAACAAATAAGTTGAACAAATATTTTGTTTGTGGTTTATGGTTAGGGTTAGGGTTTATTAGATTATTATTTGTGTTGCTGTTAAAATATATGTATATATCGGGGCCTATTGGCAAATAGAAAGTACCACAGAACGATCAAGACAAGTTAATGTGGGATAAAAAATAAAGCCTAAACTTCAGAGTTTGAGTAAATTGGGAAACGCAAAAGTTACTAACGTTAGTAACGCATTACTTTTTTAACATTTCAATATACACAGGATTGGATGTTATAATATCCATTATGCCATACTCCAAGATGAGCACTTCAAAAGACAATATTTTAGAGAATGGACTTGGGTTGAGAGCAGATATCTCATTGGGGTTTTCACGTGGGCACCCTCCATCCCGGATGTTTCGTTAATTTGAGCCCACGACACCTCCAGAAGGCTTACCGGTGAGCATTGACGTCTCAACGCCACCCCCCTCTATATCCGCTCTCGGCACGGCCAGATACTAAGAAAGAAAAACGTTGTTTATTCCGAGAGATATCCCTATACCTATCCCTATTACTTATTCCTGCAATCACTTTCTGCCAGCTCTGCAGGGATACTTACCACCTGAAAAGAAGATAACCTTTCCCTAGTCTCTGGCAGACTTGAAAAAGTATGCTCTGCAGGAAAGACTTTTGTCTTGAATCTTTGTCCTAACATTAAACCACTTTTTATGGTTTTTCAACATGTTCTTTACTTTTGTGTCCATAAAGGATTCTTCCTTTTCAGTCACAGCCACTGGCTACTTCTTTCTGCTATATCTGATATAGCTTTTATGCTGTGGCGCAATTCTTTGCCGCAGATCCCTAACTCCTTAAGTAGTTTGGTTGTTGATATTGCCACAAATCCACGGCATCCAACTTCCACAGGACACACCTTTGTTCTCCAACCTCGCTGTTCTAACTCAGCTGCTAATTCACTATAGCGGGGTTTCTTGCTTTCATATGCCTTGTCTATTGCTTCTTCCCTCGGGACTGTTAGCTCTATAAAATAAACAATTTGCTGTGTCTTAGACCAGAGTAATACATCTGGTCTTAAGTTGGTTGTTGCAATCTCTGATGGGACTCTCAGTTGTTGGCCGACATCAGCAAGCATTTTCCAATCACATGCCCTCCTCAGCTGCCCTGAGTTTTGTTTTGCCCTATAACTCTTCTTTCCCGGTACTCCCTCCCTGACAAAGCGAATGTGGTGCATGTCACCCTCTGCTCCAATTGGCAGGGCATTAACTGTTGAGCACCTATAAGACTCGTCCTGCACCAAGCCATTATTTGTTTGAGATTAGCTGTCCCGCCATAGAGGGGGCATGTTGGATCCTCACCTACCCATTGGCTAAGATTTGTCAGTGTTGGCAGTACATCGTAGGTAATGAAGCTAATTCTTGTGGATTCTATTCCCCATTTAAAACACCTGCTATGTTCAAATGAATATGGCAAAAATGGCAAAACTGGTCGACAGACATAATGGTACACCATCATCACAGCTCATCTCTGCTGCACGCTGTTGTCTGTTAAAATTTTTCCGTCGCTCGGCGCTATGTCAAACGTTTCAATGCTCTAATTGGTTGTAGTTCTATCCAATTGCATCCAGAGGTATTTTGATGAACGGCTGGTGGTAACGCTTTTTGGAAGAAGAAAATGAACTGTGCATTTCCAGATCCATGTGCATTTGCGAAGCATTGTGTAATGGTCTGGCGATGCCAGGCTAGGGATGAGTAGCCTGCTATAATGTTGTTTAACATATACAAGTGTTATGATGCCCCAGCCCTGAACCAAACAGTCACGTGAGTGGACTTCCCGCAGGAAAAAGCTTATTATTGACGGTTGTTGTTAAGGTAGAATCTTACACAATTTAATAACTTATATAAGAGCTTTAAAAAATACTTGTTATTGTGTGCTTCGCAAGCCCTTTTATTTTGGCGCAAAAATTTCAAATATTTGTTTGCCATGTTTGCATACTAGCTGTTAGTGTGATCGTCATAACAGTGTTTGAATGTGAATACATGTAAATGTATAATTTTATTTTGCATTTGTACAACGGCAGATTGCAGTGCAACCTGTAAAGACCTGCATGAGTTGTTTCTTGTTTCTGTCTTCCAGCAATAAATTAATGAGAACCAGTCCTGTATCCAGTCCTGTTCTTGATCAACATTTGTTACATGTGCTATTGAATCTGTACATGTTAATCCTCATCCAGCACCACAATAGTAAATAAGACACTAAGTGCCTCTGAAAGCATCCTCAAATGTATAATGCGAATAATACAAAAGAGAAGTGGCTATTCCCTACTTTTAATAATATACCCAATAATAATATGGCCAGAGAATATAAGCAGTCTGCAGAAATCTTGAATCATGATCAGAAATCAGAACAATGATACATTTAGTTCACGTCTCAGACATGTTCATCTGAAACTGGCATCATCAGTAGACTAGTCAACGTGAGGCATCAGATCATGAAAAGTATGTTATTTTTTTATTGTCATTTGATTATAAGCATTGTCAAAGTGTATCCATGGATATCATTCTGTTTCTGAAGTGTAGATGGGAAGATGTTAGCTCATGAACATTAACTCGCTTGTAAACAATTGCTTGTTTGTTGAGTGGGTGTTAATCAAAAAACAACACCCCATTCTGGCCTATGAAAAAGACTTAAGACAGAGACAGTAGGATAGTATCTTGGCTTTGAAGCCAATACTTACAACTATCATCCCTCTGCAGTCACCGATGTTATTCAACAGTATTGAACTCTTATCCCTACACAGTAGATTTTTAGGAATTAAATTCGTCTGCTTCAGCGCTTGTGTCATGTACAGTAGCATGTCTGTAGTTTCTAAAAATATATCTGCTAATATTTTGTGTAACTAGTTTTAGTAAATAATTGATCTAGTCCTTGTATGACAAGGCTAAAGGCTGATTGTCATATACTGCATTAAATTGCTGCAGCTAACAGCGAAATGCTTAACATCCCTAAAAAAATCTTTACCCACATAATGCTGTTGCTGAATTTTTGTTCTTAACGTTCAGGAGAAGATCCTTGAAAGTTGCTTGTCGCCAAAAGGTTTGTTCTGATAAATCTTGATAGGCCTCTACTCTGCACATCTAGTTTCCCCTGGCTTATAAAGATCTCAAGGGAGAGGGTGTAAAGAAAAGAGAGCAAGTTCATTTCAACTGTAATGTTCCGCTCTCTTGGCTTCCCCTTCTCCCGCCATGATTAAGGTTTAACACACCATCAGTCCTCTCCCTCTTCACTCCTGCATTATGCACACACATATTCTTTAACTCTCACTGCACATTGTATACACACCATTGTAAGCTTTAGTGGAAGCTAGATAACCTGTCTCCACTAGTCTCATCTGCTTCATTCTGTTGTTTGCCCAAAAGTCTACACCACTTTTGCTGAATAAGGTTAACTGCTCTTTGACCTTTTCTCTTTCAAAATCACACACACACATACCATCTCTGTCTGTTTAACCCCACAGGGATAAGGAGCTGGCTGGCCATCCTATTACAGTATATCAAAAAGCTCAGACAGAAGAACTCATTTCAGTGGTCATGTCCCATCTATCTCCCTGGCACACACCCATTCTATTCTTTATCTGTTTAAGTTGAAGTAGTAGGAGAAATGCTCTTACCTTTGAATTTTTTCCCATCTCCTCACTGTCACACGCACATTTCTGATCTCTGCCTTTAGTCAAGCTCTGTCCATCTGTGGGATTGTCAGTGGCTTTTGGTGCTCTGGCAAACAATTGGGCTTCAAAAAGAACCACAAAGAAGCCTTGTTTATTAAAAGGATATAGAAATCGGAGCTCATTCAAATTTTGTGCGCCCCCATACGAGCGTGGTGATCCCTTAAAGGAATGCCTACAATCAGCTATGCAAGGTGTCACAAAGACGTGTTGGAAGCTACAATGCCTGCTTTTATTATATTTTAAAGATGAAACAATGTATGAAAAAACACTGTGGTGCATGTTTTATGAGTGCTTTATCTCTTATATTTATAAATATAATTACCCCACCACATATTAGTACACCTTAAAAATTACAAGTGAATAACTTTCAAATAATACTACACACTTGCATATGACACTGAAACTTCACTAAAAACCCACTTCCAGCATGTGCAGATATTTAATTAAAAAAGGAATAGGCTTTGTTCAACTATAATGTCTTTTCTCACTCTATTCTAGACCATTTCCCAAGGTGCACCGTCTTAACCTATTCTACAGTAGTAAACATTCCTTTAGTTTCTCGTCATGATGATATTGACGGCATGATGTTTTGTGCAGATCCAGCTTCTGCTTCAGGAATCAGGACACACCTTTGTTCTCCAGCCTCGAATTCTGCTAATTCACAAACAAGGATTTTTAAAAAATGTTATGCCTAGTCCACCGCTTCTTCCCCTGTGGCCATTGGCTCTATAAAGTACATATATATTCCTGTGCATCGGACCAGAGGAATGGGTCTAGTGTGAAGTTTGTTCTTGTCATCTCTTAAGGGTCTATCAATTGTACCATCTTCTAGCATTTCCCAAATGTTAGCTGAAATCGTTCCTTTGCTTTTTTCACAGCTGATGTGTCCTGTTGTGTTGGTCTAGAGCCCTTGCTTCCCTGCACTCCCTCCATGAGCAAACAGATTGGCCTATTTTGCGAATTGCCATGGAACTAATGTCCATATAAAACTAATGTGTGTACATGTTTAACGCTGGAAATTTCCTCTGGAAAATGTTTAAACATTTTCATGACTGTTAACACCCTTAGAAATGACAGGGTAGATGATTTAATACTGAATATAGATGTACATGTGTTTAAAGCAGCATCAACACTTGAGGGGCTTGATGTTAAGCAGTCTAAATAAGCCACGTACTTCTCTCGCTTCGCCAATGGTCTCAAGATTACGATAGCCTTTTTTTTTTAAGTTGTGCTCTGGATGGCTTTGCCCGTAACAGTTTTTCTGCATTGGAGAGATACACTTTTTCATCACCTTGGTTTGTGTGTGACTTAATGATTGCCCATCCCACTGGCCCTGTCAATCAGTAAAAGGTTAAATGTGCTTGTCTCTAATTCCTACTCTGATGTTGAAAAGAGAGACATTCAATGAATGATGTACAGAGTAAAATTGCTATTGAGCTATTTTGAAAATTATTTTACAAGGTTTTTGTTTTTTTTCTGCTGTATTAATGGCATTGCTATCAGGGATTTGGTGGATTGAAAGTGTTGGATCCGGTGATGCACCTGTATGCTCTGGTTCTGTTGGGACCTGTGCTAGCTTTTATAGAGAAACCTGGAAAGCACAGCCAGATATTGTGGGACAGTTTAGGATAGTACTGGAAAAGCAAGCAGGTGTGGATGGAGGGGTTCTGTGGGTACCTGCACTTGTTGGGCCTCAACATAGATTACAAAGCAGATAAAGCAGCCAAGGTAGCTTTGAAGAAGAAAAAGACTGTTCAAATTTAATTTTCGATGTTGGAATATCCGTGCTGGGCACTTCACAAGTGTTGGGCACTTCACAAATGCAGATTCGGCAGGTTTCAAATAAATATAAGCGCTTTGAGATTTTTTTTACATTTGTTTAAACTTAAACATATTTGTATGAACTACATAATTTATATATAAATCTCTAAAAACATTTGTGAATTGATATGCATTTATTTGTGAGCAGTGTCACTTATAAATCACAAAAAAATATGTGTGAATCCTTGTGAACCAAATAATTTATATATAAATCAGGAAATATATTTGTGAATTGTTCTGCATTTATTTGTGATTATTGATAGCGATCTAATTCCATACACACCTACCAAATATTCTACAATTAACCGGATTCTACCGCTTTTTCATATGGGTATGTTGGTTTTAAAGTTGCAGTTAAGTTAGTTAGTTTAGGTTGGCACTGTATTTGAAGGGCAGCATGTGCAATCCTAAATAAACTACAAGAGCCTCTAATGGATGGACATCTACGATTAAAATCGTATGTTACGCTATATGGCCAGCATAAATATATCACATCATGATTTCGCCATTAAATCTATTGGGCTGTACTAGCCTAAATTTAATCTGTTTCTACTTCTAAAATGTCGCATGCGAGATTGCCTATTACTGGCGCAGTGTAATAATAGCAACAAAATCGAACCGATTCTAAATTATACAGGACGAGCATGGTAAACCGACCACATTGTATTCACCTGTGTGTAGGCCTACACAAAAATGGCGTGGTCCCTGACTTTGTTCACTGAAAGACCGTGAAATCCAGCTAGTCGTGACTCGGCAGTAGCCATGGCAACTAGTTTTTTGTTTCACTCAGATTTTATTAAGGAATGGCCTCGCTCAGTCATTCAATTGAGCTGTTCTCTCACAAGCCTCTAACAGATCCTATTAATTTATAAAGATAAATTCATCAGATTTTTGGATATAGCGGCAGTTGGGCAGCAAATTTACTTTAATAATCGGTTTCACTTTGAAATAGCTGTGGTAAAAATACTATCAAATTATGGATCCTGTGTGTGAGAGATATTATTGTGTGTGTGTGAAAGAGAGAGGGAGATATTTGTGTGTGTGTGTGTGAGAGAGAGAGGAAGAGAGATAATGGTGTGTGTGTGTGTGTTTGTGTGTGTGTAAGAGAGATTTTGGTGTGTGTGTGTGTGTGAGAGCGGGAGAGAGATATTGGTGTGTGTGTGTGTGTGTGTGTGTGTGTGTGTGTATGAATGTGAGAGAGAGCTATTAGTGTTTGTGTGTGTGGGAGATATTAGTGTTTGTGTCTGTGTAAGAGACTGTAAGTTTGACTGTAAGTCATTCATATCCATCAGCTTCATACAGTCCTTCACATGTGTGAGTGTTTGTGTATAACATACATGCAAGTTTGAAGTAGCTGGACAAGCCTTAGAAATATGACTCAGAAAATTGATTTAAGTTTTCCCTGACATTTCAAAATGACACATGTCACCACATGGGTGTTTCCATCAATGGTATGTGTGTACCAGACTCTAAACACAAACAACTCTCTCTGAACTTTTCCTTTTTTTAAGAACACAACATTTTGAGAAACATTTCATAAAAAAAACTTTAATATTTCAGTTCCACATTTTTTCTTTTTGTTAAAAAGAGAGTACCAAAAACAAAATACAAAACTTGTCGATTTAAAGATTTGTCATTGATGCAGGGAAATTGAGAAGACAAAATACTATTAGAATTTACATTTACACAGGTACATTCCACCCGCCCTCACAATCAATGGGTCCTGGCAAATTGATTGGCAGGCATTTGGGCGTATAGGAGAAGAGAAAAATCAAACATATACCACACATTGAACACTGAGGGAACACCAACGACAAGGTGGCAACATAAGAATATAACATTTTAAATCAATGGCTATCACTATAAAACAAGGACATTTAATAGGGCAATCTACAATGCTTTGAGATAGGGTTGTTGGTAAAGTTGAGAGAGGCTTAAATTAAAATAATCGTTGAATTCTCTCCATACCAAGATGTCCTTGCAAAAGTATGTCCAAATTATGTAAAATCCAAACAAATAAAATAAATATATATGTTTTGTCTATTCAGAGAAAAATACCAGTGTTGCTCATTGCAATTTGAAATAAATAATTGTAATACATATCGTCCCAAAAGGTAAGGACAACACTGGTCTTTTGGCACAATCACAGACTTTAACAATAGGTCATAAAATGTTTTTTTTTTACAGTGCTGCATGTTATACTGTATGTCATTTATAGTCATTTTTCCCAGCAGGTCAAACATTACATGCACTGCCAGAATACAGATTGGCGTTTCTAGAATTCCTATTCAGGATCACGTTCATTAAAGTGCTGCTATGCGTGTTTGTGTTTTGGAGCAAAAAGGAATAGCGAGTCCAAACTCTGGAAAAACGAAAAGGGCCTGCTCTATGTCCATAGATGACACAACATAAGCTTTTTTTGTGTCCTTATGTCTATCCAATGCCATTTCATGACACGTGATATAATCCTGCTTCTCGTGAAAAGAGACTAGTTAAAAAAAAAAAAGAAATGCATGTGCTCTTTTTCAAGTTGTTCAAATATATGCGTACTGGATTTTCATCAAGTTCTTTTAATCATAAAAATGTGCCTGTAAATACTCTTGGTGTGTACTTAAAATAAGTATGATAAGTACGTCATATCATAAGTATGACGTATGATATAAAAAAAGTAATTATCTGTATGTTTAAATAATCTATCGGCATAGTATAACGTATAAAAGAACAAACATCAGTGACAGGGAGGAAACAGAATGCTACGTTGTAGAAATTACAAATGCCTTATTTTTCTCCACATGTAAACAGCTTCATAGGTATAACGGCATTTCATTCAACGCAACACACAGTCCACAGTAGTATTACGTCACTGTTCCAGTCAAATGTAGGTTATGTGTCGTCCCCACCCCCCTGCTTCCACATTCCCAACCGCCGCAGGAAAAAAGGATTTCGTTTACAGTATGTTCTGGTATCTCCATGGCAACGCGCTCCACCGACGCTTTTGGAGCCTGTCTCGCTCGCAACACATCACACGCACACACACAGACACACGCACACACACAGTCACACACACACACACACACACACTGAAAGGCCGGTTGTGGATGGGTAGGCCATGTTGACAGAGAAAAAGGGCTGGGGGTCGGGAAGGGGAGGAGTGTTTAGAGTGAGACAGACTCAACGGCTGGGAAGACAACAGTGTACTGGGAGCGGCTGAGGGAGAAGAAAGGCTTTTGGTGATGGAAAAAGAGCACACGTTGTCATTAAGTCACAAACACACACACACACACACATACAGATTACCATGCCAAGCTGTCAGTCCAATACAAGACACCCACATCAACACACACACACACACACACACACACACTGAAGCAAAGGCAGACCCACATGCAAACACAAATGCAAACACTCACACGCGCAAGCACAGGCACCCACACACACACACACACACACACCCACCCACACACACACACACATTCTGCGAGAGTCCTCTGGAGAGGTGGACGAATGGATGGACGGGGGGCACCGATGGTTATAAGCGGGCGTGTAAGTTAGCGACGACGTTGTCGTGCATGAGCTCTTTGGTGGGGAGGAAGGCCCCTCCTCCTCCTCCTCCATCCCCCGCCCCATGGTCTGTGCTCTCACAGCTGCTCTGAGGAGACTCTGGTGGGGGCTGGTAGAACAGGCTAGCCAGCAGGAAGAAAACGGTGCCCAACACCTAGAGGAGAGGAAGG
>JAVQIZ010058242.1:0-18909 GCA_036023535.2 Galaxias brevipinnis
AGTTGGTACTGCTCCACCTCCCGCACTAGCTCCGGTTCCTTTCCCACCAGAGAGGTTACATTCCACGTCCCTAGGACCAGTCTACGATGCCGGGGTTCGGCACGTCTAGGTCCCCGCCTATGCCTGCTACCCGATTGGCATTGCACCCGACCCCAATGTCTATCCCTGCAGGTGGTGGGCCCACAGGGCGGAGGATGAGAGAAAAAATTTAAATAAAAAAAATGGGATGAGAGAAAAAAAAACAAAAAACTTTATGTTATTTTTTAATTTTGGGATGAATCTGGGTCGGTTGGTGGGGCAGTCGGAGCATTTGATGGGGCATTGCCCTCCCTCCGTGCCCATGCATAGATTCGGCCCGGTCCTGTGGCATGTTGACCTATGTTATCAAAAATGTCTTCCCACCTGAAATACATAAAATAGACAACGAAGCAATGGAGGATAAATTGATTGGGGTGATCTCTGTAACGCCATACTGTACCACATTGTATAATGCAGAACAAAAGAAGACTGTATGGAACTAGATCGCCATACTGCACGGTGTGACTGGCAAGTTCGAATTGAGACCCTAATTTAATGTGGGTCAGTATTTGAATGTATGCTAGACTGTAGTCTACCTACACACCACAGTTTGCGACGGGTAGAGTGGCATCTTATCCACAAGTGCACCAGTGCAACAGCAAGAGTAAGGATTCTGGACATTGTGCAATCTCATACAGGATCTGGGCTATTTATAAGCATACCTCCTCCCTCCTCCCTTTTTAGCGATAACATTTGGCATCCCATCTCACTTCATATAACTTAGCCTATCGGATTTGTGAACGACAGTTTTTAGTTCACATCGGTAGTCTGTTATTGTGGCAAACAGAATGCCGCAGAAAAATTTTATTATTGCGGCGAACCGCACTTCACCGCTGCTCGGTGTATTTTCAGCATTCAAGTAGCCAGAAAAACAGTGCGCTTGACACCAAAGTGTAATTGAACAGTGCTGTAATTTTTTTTTAAATTTCGTCGGATGTTGAATAAAATTTTGGTGTTTAGCGCAGATATATATAATCAAAACATGAAGATTAAAAGTAGGTTACAATATCATTAAATAGTGGTTTTTTTTGTTTTTTTTTCATCGATGCATTGTACCCATAGGAGAAAAATTCATTCTTTTGAGGCAATGTTCTTTTTTTTTTCAAAAGACAGTGGAGAGAGAATGGGAGACATGCAGCAGAAAGGTCCGAGACGAATTCTATCCCAGGCCGCTGCCTCAAAGACAGGTCTTTGTGGTGTATGCCTTTAGCCCGGTGAGCCACCAGGGGACCCAAATATTTTAATTAGATGAGAGTTGGGGTCATGTGGTCGATGGACTTGTGTAGCGTGGGTAAGGATGTGAGTATCAGAATTTGGGTTTATTTAAAGACGGTTTAGTAGTTTGTTGGGAAAGCCTGAAAGAACAGCATTGCAATACTCCATGCGTGAGTATATAAATACTTGGACCAGAACTTGATTGCACGCTTGATTGAGACAGGGACGGGCAAAGTCTGGTGATGTTGCAGAGGTGAAAGAATGCGGCCTGAGTTATGGAGGTGTGAGAGGCTAAGGAGAGAATGTTGTCCAGGATGACACCGAGGCTCGTGACTTGGGAGGAGATGGGTACAGGGAAGCCATCAATCATGGTGTTAGAGCTTTGGACAGTGTCTATGGAGCAAACATAGCAGGGTCTACGTTTTGCACAGGACTGACAAAGCTTCCCTCAACTCTGTTCTGAGGGTAGCTCTACCCCGAGGGTACACGTGCACCTGCTTTGCATACCGACGCTGGATTTGTCCGCTGAGTAAGCCTGCAGTCGAAGTTGATTGGTTCAGGCCAACTTTGAATGTACGAACCAACAGTTATAGTTAGACAGTACCCGCTCATGCTCTCAGTCTGCAGCAGCCTGGTAAGTACGCAGGTTCTTGCATATATAAATACATATTTTGCAAGCTGACATTTGGAGGATTATGTTTTTTTACATTAACCTATGTAGTTGGATAACTTTGAACACAATTTGTAAAATCCTTCTTGTCAGGTAAACACCCAGCTAGCTAGCCAGCCAGTAAGCTAGCTACATTATATGGAACTGTCTAGCTCCAACAGTTAACAACTAACAGTAAACAGGTGTTTAACTGACCATTGGACTCAGAAGAGCAGAATTAAATATAGAATCACTCTACTCCCAGAGTGATCCACGTTCCATTTAGTTTTAGATATTGTATAGACTCCCTACCCTCAAAGCAGCAGTAGATTGGATACACTACTGCTCTCAGGGCAGCATTAGATATACCAGACACTCCACCCCCAGAGCAACATTACATATATTAGATACAACTTACCCCCAAAGCAGCATAAGATATACTAGAGACACCCTTCTCTCAGAGCAGCATTATATGTATATACATACAAGAGACACTAGACTACCCTTAGATCAGCATTATATATACTAGACAATCTACTCTCAGCACCATTAAAGGGGCCATATTATGACAATTTTCTGGTTCATACCTTTATTTAGGAGTTCTACTAGAATAGGTTTACGCGTTTAATGTTCAATAAACATTTTATTTTATCCTAACTGCCTGAATCTGCAGCACCTCTATTCACCCTCTGTTTGAAACGCTCCGTTTTAGCTCCTGTCTCTTTAAGGCCCCCCCTCCCGATGAGCCCAGTTTGCTCTGATTGGTCAGCTGGCTAAACACAGGGAATTTGCCTTTGTGCTTACCAAAACAGCGTTTTCACAATATGGCGAAACCACCCGGCCTCCATTCGGACTGGTTCTGGTTGAGGGCGTGCCAAACATTATTCAAATGTGTGACTTAGCGACGTTGGTAAGTTACGAAAGAAAACGCTGGACTACAAACGAGGCGTTTCAGGCAGTTCAGGAGCAGTGTTTTCTGTGAGAGAAAGTAGCTCCCTTTGGCGTGGACTATGGGCTTTGTAATGTTTCAGACCTTTTACATGCACAAAAAGCTGTATAACATACTAAAGGAAAGGGAACACCCCCAAAAGCATAATAGGACCCCTTTAAATATACTACAGACACAACCCTCAGAGCAGCAATTTGTTATATACCAGTGTAATTGTGCACAACTACTTATAAGTCACAATATAAAGAAGTTCAATGCATCAACCCCTCTGGTAGATACTGTATGTTGTATACAAGGCTGCTCTGATGGTAGTGTATCTCCTTAATGCTGCTCTAAGGGTAGTGTAGTGCCCCTAGTATATCCAATGCTGCTCTAAGGGTAGTGTAGTGTCTCTATTACATCGTTTGCTGCTCTAAGGGTTGTACAGTATCTGTAATATCCAATGCTGCTCAGACGGTAGTGTATTTTCTGTCGTATATATAAAGCTGCTCCAATTTTTATGGTATATCTAATGCTGCTCTGGGGGTAAGGTGTATCATATATCTAATGTTGCTCTGAGAGCAGGGTGTCTCTAGTATATATAATGCTGCTCTGAGAGCAGGGTGTCTCTAGTATATCTAATGCTGCGCTGAGAGTGATGTCTCTAGTTTATCTAATGCTGCTCTGAGAACAGATTGTCTCTAGTATATATTCCTGCTCTAAGGGGGGTCAAGTGTCTAGTAAATATAATGCTGCTCTAAGGGTAGTGTAGCGTCCCTAGTATAGCTTATGCTACTCTGAGGGTGGTGTCTAGTTTATCTAATGCTGCTCTGGGGGTAGAATGTCTTGTATCTCTAATGCTGCTCTGAGAGCAGAGTGACTGAGGTAAATGTAATGCTGCTCTGAGAGCAGGGTGTCTTTAATCTCTAGTATTTCTAATGCTGCTCTGAGGGCCGGGTGTTTCTGGTATATCTTATGCTGCTCTGGAGGTAGGGTGTATCGAATATATGTAATGCTGCTCTATGGGTAGTGTATCTAGTGTATAGCTAATACTGCTCTGAGAGCAGGGTGTCTCTAGTGTATCTAATGCTGCTCTGAGGGTAGTGTAGTTTATGTAGTATATATTATGCTACTCTAAGGGCAGTCTGCTGTCACTAGGATATCCAATGGCCCAGGTAGTGAAGTGTCTCTAGTATGTATAATGCTGCTCTGAGGGTAGTGTCTCATATCTACTGCTGCTTAGAGGGTAGGGTGTCTCTAGCATTTCTAATGATATACCATGGGATGCTGCTTGCTCTAGGAGTAGAGTTATTCTACTATATTTAATTCTGCTCTTCTGTGAGTCCAATGATCAGTTAAACACCGGAACTGTTGTACCTAGACAATTCAATATAATGTTGTTAGCTTACTGACTAGCTAGCTAGTTTTCCTGATAAGAAGGATTTTACACACTTTATTCAAAGTAATTTACAGTTGTCCAACTATGTAGGTTAACGTAAAACACATAATCCTCCAAATGTCAGCTTGCAAAATATGTATATTGGCAAGAATCTGCGTACTTACCAGGCTGTTGCAGACTAAGAGCACAAACGGGTAGTGTCTAACGATAACGGTTTGCTCGCGCATTCAAAGTTGGCCCCAACCAATCAGCTTCGACTGCAGGCTTATCTCAGCGGATGAATCTAGTGTCAGTATGCAAAGAAGGTTGAATTGAGGGAAGCTTTGTCAGTCCTGCATGTTTTACTGCCATTGAGCTTCAGGAAGATCTGTCTCCCCCAGCTCCTGATGTCCAGTAGGCAGTCAGTAAGGGATGAGGGAGGGATGGCAATGGTGGGTTGAGCAGAGACATAGAGCTGGGTATCGTCAGCATAGCAGTGGAAATGGACACCATGAGGAAGCATTGACCCCAGGGAAAGGAAGCAGATGATGAAGAGAAGTGTACCCAATACTCACCCCTGGGGGACACCATGTGCAACTGAAGCACTTTGGGCATGTGGTTCTCCAGCTGCACAAACTGTTCTGTCAGTAATGAAAACCAGGAGAGTGCAACACCAAGGATCCCAATACCAGTCAAGCGCATTAGAGTACTGAGCAGTGTTGGGACTAACGTGTTACAAAGTAAGCTGACATAATTACAAAGTTACAAAGCAAAGCGTAACCGTAATTTCGCTACTATTCGTTGTAACTAGTAAAGTGATGCGTTATTATTCACATTTGAGTAACTAAATTGCAGTTTCTGAAAATGGAAATGGGACCGTTACCAGTTACTGTTATTTTCCCCCTATATTGTACATTTTACCGAATACAAATTATTTAATATTTTTATTGAACAAATAATTTTTTTGGTCTGCTGGTCACTCTTTATGCTCAAACGTGACTCTTTCCTGTTTCTGTTTCTTATTTCTGCGTGCAGTTTATCTATCTCTAGCTCACGTGATCTATAGCCCCCCTTCTTATGCCCCCTCAAAGTTATTTAATTAGCGTGAGGAAGAAGGTTACAGCGAACCACACATGCTATTTAGGGTTTGCTAATGTTTGTATGTTTCAAAGCGAATTAATACTTTTTAAGGGGTGCCTCTTGTATTCAAAATTCATACGTTTTGGCTCTGGAGGAAACTGTGGTAACTAACGTTTGCTAAGCGCTCGACTTGGTTGTAGGCTGCTTGTAGTTGTTAACTAGGTAAACTTGGCATACTGGCTAGCTAAGTCACAGCAACGGTACCAGCTTGAACAAAACGTACTGTTAGCTGAGCTGATCTGGAGGGTGACTTGGACACAAACAGTGTGGGAAATATATTATTACTTTAAACTTAAATAACGTTCATTGCTGAGCATTTTGTAAAACTTCTATCATATTTTGTCCGCTTTGAATATGGAAATATTATTTTGAGCTGTGAATGTAAGTCGTGAGTTTTGAGGCTTGTTGGTTGGCCATTTGAGACTCGAATAAATAAGTTGAAGAAATATTTTGTGTGTGGTTTATTCAATTGCTTAGTAAACAATTCATGGTTTAATGTAAACAATTAAATGTTGGATTATTATTTGTGTTGCTGTTTTAAAATATATGTATATATTGGGGCCTATTGGCTTATAGAAAGTACCACAGAACGATCACAAGTTAGCAGTGTGGGATAAAAAAATAAAGCTTGAACTTCAGAGTTTGAGTAAATTGGGAAACGCAGAAGTTACTAATGTTATTAACCCATAACTTTTTTAAAGGAGTAATCGGTGAAGTAACTTAGTTACTTTTTTTAAAGAGGTAACGAGTAACTGTAACTAAATACACATTTCCAGTAACTAGCACAACACTGCATATATGATGTAATTGACATAAAAAAACAAAATGCCAATTTAATAATTAATGAAAGAAGTGGTCCCCTGGATTCGTGTCACTGGTGTTGCAGCGTAACAAAAGTCTATTATTTTGAAAGAAAAAACACTGATGATATCACTTGACTTCCTTTTAACCCCGCCGATGGAAACATTCTCGATGGAAATGGAACGTGGGATATGTGACAAGATGCTGGTAAAGTGCCAGGGGTGTTGGTGGAATAATTAGGCTAAGTGAGGCAATAGCAGTGAATGTACTCAAAGGGTTTATTTACAGTTTCACCAGAGACAAGAGTGTACGAACGGTTACAAACCAAAGTAATAAATAAAACAGGCTTACTGTCTAACCAAAACTTGCAAAGGAAAATACAGGGGGTGGCACGCGTTCCTAAACTAGTGAGTTAACAGGGAAGTTACCTACGTATAGGCTATACCCCGAGGCGTCCTACCTGCCCTCTGCCCTCGAGTGAGAACAAGCCCAAAAACGGGAAACATAAACTCTACACAGAGTGCAGGGAAAAAAGGTAGTACTAAACAAAAGTCGCCTGCATCAGGGCGCACGGACGGGTAACTAATAATAAACCCTAAAGCCGCCACTCGGCTTACAAACAGTGGTAAAGATTACTCACACCAGTGACTCCCATATATAGATCATTCAAATCACACTTTTAACAAACCTGATTAAAATAAATAAGAGATAATCTCCTGATTTGTGGCATCATCATTATTCTTCCGTGACCCTGTATGAATACATGTGCTGAGATTGAGATATAATATTTAATTAAAACATTTAATATTGCCAAAGGAGTAAGGTAACACCAGTAACAAAAACGGTCCATACAGTCTTTAAATGAACGCACAAAAAATATAAAAATCATTAAGCTGTCATTTAGATGTATTCATAAAGTCAAGGTGTTATGGGCTAAGTTTAAATGTAAAGCTTTTTTTTTTTTTTTCATTTTGCCAATCCAAAAGTGGACATTTCTGTAGAATGACCCTGACACCTCACAAAACTGATTATTTTCACAACGTGAATAAAATTGTGTTCATAAAAAAGGTGGAACATGTTTTCTTTACTACCAGAGCCCTGCTGTGACTAAACCCCTCCTGAATGGGTCCATGACACAGCAAACGCAAACAGGAAGTTCTTCAAGACCTTTCAACAATGCTACACTAGTGCTGTTCAGAGTATCTTCTGTTTTGTGTACCTGTTCTGGGTCCCCCTGTGATCCGACCAGTATTGTTTTTTTATTGTCACAGAATATGAATAGATTTACATGGTTGGTAATCATACAGTATAGTCCAGGCAGAAGAGCCTCTTCTTGGATTTTTGGTCATTTGATAGCAAGTTTCGCAGGTGAAAAATTGCATTTCATGTCATCAAGAGATTTAACTACTTCCATAAAGCTCTCTCATGATGGATTTCAACATTTCAATAATATTTTCTCTTAGTGAAAGTTCCACCATTTTTTTTACTAGTGAGCCCTGCTGTAACAACAAAGTTTGACAGAGCTCCATGTTCTCTGCTAAAACTGTCTGCATGGCTCACCTAAGTGGGTCATGTTGCAGCAAACACATAAAAGTGTTTGAATAAAGTTCCTGAGGACTTTCCAACCATCTCGCTGATGACACACTGATGATATTTGATGCAAATTATTTAGCATGCACAAAAGATCTGGGGGATGTGGTAGCATGCATGTAATAACTTAACATGAAACTTACAACCTATGCAGATTTATAATAATAATTTAGACATTGAGCAGTGTCTGCCAAGTACATTTAAGAGACACACTCCAAAAGATTTCATAAAGTTTAGTTTTATTTTATTTTGTAAACAGTTTATTTTTACATATATCTACTACCATATGGCTTACAGTAAGGTTTGTGTAAACATAATTTCAACTGTACATCCTAAAGTGTCTTAATTTGTGACTTCTGTGTTCACCACCTTCCCTTCAGAAACCTTGCATTGGACCTGTGGGGTTGACAAAGAGTAAAACAACATTAAAACAATACATTAGTTCCATTTATACTGTATTTCCCACTGCTTACTGTATGTAATCGCCTGAAGCTTACAAAGCCCGTTCATTTGGTACTTAATGTAGGGATAGCCAAAAATTAAGAAATGTATTAAATGTTTGAGTAAAAATGATGTAAAGGTGAGAAGAAGACCATGTGGAGTGTACCTTTACACCAGAGGGTAGCTGGATGCAGTGGCAATGCCACACTGGTTGTTCTTGTTTCTGGTCATCATGATGTAGCCTTGGTCTCCCCAGCTTAGACCCCAGCTGCAGAATAAACACACACACACACACACACACACACACTTAGATTAATAACCCTAACTAAAAGCAGCCTCATCAAATTACACAGACAGAAGTGTATTTCCATTGGTTACGGTGGTATTTTTTGTATCGATACAGTAAGTGTGACTATCGTCATCTGTACCTGTTCTTGACCAGCCAGTAGTCCTGTCCATTGGCATCAGTGCCATATCCCACAGCCAGAACACCATGGTCCAGCTCACTGCTGCTGCACTCAGGCTCATCATACACACCTACACAAACACACACAGAGAGAGAGAGAGAGAGAGAGAGAATAATTCAGTTTGCTATATACTACAGTGGCAGGGAGTGATTCTACTCCCATTTAATTTAAAAGAGGAGTGAAAATAAATCCTTCCTTCATTCCTTACCGGAGTCATACATCTGGAATGAGGAGTGTCCGGCGTCAATGGCCACAGAGATGGGTCCCACGGTGGCCACGGCTTCCTTCAGGGCACCCTCGTCACCACTGGGTACGTCAACACAGCCTGTGCATGTCGCCCCAATGTGGTTAGGGTTGAAGCGGCAAGTTCCATCCTGAAAAGAAGGACGTATCCGATAAATATAAAGATCCTGCAAACAGTTTTGCTGCTTTTATGTTTTTTATATATATATTGTGGTTGGATACCCAATAAGAACATTTGACACACAGGCAGGTTGTACTACTGTAGACTTCCATAAGATGTCACCATTGTAATACTAGAGGGCCGCAGCCATTGTAAGACTAGACTAACATATTTGGTAAGATCTTAAACCTTATCATTCTAACATAAAACAATTGCAGACCTAGGTTTAGATCTTTTGAAGTCTGTATGAATTTACACTTTTCTTTTTTTGATATCTGCATGTAATATTTGTCTAATAGGATTGATTTGATTTATCTCATGTATTTTACTGTCCCACTGACCTCAGCCTCATATGGATAGGAGTCCTCTGTGTCCAGTCCTCCGTTGGACTTGATGTATGCAAAGGCCTGGTCCATGAGGCCTCCACTGCAGCCCATGTTGCCAAAGCTACTGGAACAATCCACCAGCTGCTGCTCACTCAGAGACACCAGCTTACCAGTCTTCCTGAAGGTCTGGCCCTCCAGTGAACCAGTCTGGGGGAGATAGGGAGGGAGAGAGAGAGAGAGGGAGTTAAGAAGGGAGACAGACAGAGCGATTTATAATAATGATGGTTTATAGGGAGACAGAAGAAAGTCACAGGAGTTAACGGGAAGGACGAAACACATTCACAACAATCCAAACACACGACGTACTGTGCTGAAGGCCCAGCAGGAGCCGCACTGCTTCTGGTCTTTGATGTCGGTGACGTATCCCTTGTCTCTCCAGTCCACGCTGTCAGGCGCTTGGACGCCCCCTGCCTGTCGGAGGAATGCAGAGCAGGTCTGGGGCAGAGAGGAGTTGAAAGAGCTCAGGCAGCCCTGGGAGATGAGACGTCTGTACTCCTGATTGTCCTGTGGGTGAGGGAGCCCAACTGTTAGTGTTGGCTTTGAAGAGCAGATTTTTGGCTTTTGAGATTATCTACATCTGATTCTAAAACAATTCCCTTTCTGTAGTGAAGTGTTTGTTTGTGGGGACAAGCCCTGTTGTTATTTCCATCCATACCAGATCTGCAAAGTAGGTCATGCCGAGGCGGTAGGACTTGATGCCCTGCTCGGCCATGATGTTATGGACCAGCACCATCTTGCGGTTGTTGAGCCACGATTGCCTGTGGCGGGCCTCCACCTCTGGAGAGCTGTAGGTCTTAGCTGCAGATTAAAATATATTTTTTTTTAAATAGAACTATGTACATATCATATCTGGATGATAAACCTATGTTACATCACTAGACATTTGTAACAACGCTCATTTAAATCAACATCAATGATGTAGGCACAAAAACAATAAATACGTTGAAGGGCAATATATGTTTAAGTTGAGTTTTTACATGCCATGCAGTTAGACAACTCCTCATTAAAAAAATTCCAATTGGTTTTTGAAAACATTTATCAATCAATCTTACCAAACTTCAGTTTCCACGCATGGAATTCTAGGTCCTCCAGCGAGAGACTAGCAGCAGTACCCACTGCCAGAACAGCAGCTATAACAACCAGAAGCTTCATCCTAGAGAAAGCCAGAAAAACAGATTCACTTCATCTCAAACTCACATCAACACCCACAGCTTCATGCACGTCGTTTCGAGATTTGCGCCTGACATATTTTAATTCAAGCAAAAATAGATCAAAAATAGGAAGTCTACAAAGTGTGTGTGGGTGTGGGTGTTCTGTCAAAAAAAAGGGCCAGTGGTTGCTACTTACCTGTGTCTACAAGAGTTTCCAAGTGTCGAGAGTTGAGGGAAAACCACTGGCAGGTGTACTGAGGTTAGGGTCTGATTCTTGTTCTTATATTGATGCCTCTGTTATGATCTGGTCAGGTGCCTGTCAGCCACTCATAAACAGAAGGAGCCTCTTAGTAAATTATTGAAAACATGACAAGTGGGAAACTACATGATGCGACAAATACTGACAGTACAACGTGACATACTAGCATGACAAATCATATCGTTTACAGGAATATGTTTGGTATTTTTGTGTAAGCCCCATACATGTTGTGCGTATGCTGTGCTTTTTTTGGCTAATGAAAGGGAGAAGTAAAATTCTGTGTTTGAGTTCTCCCTCTCTTTCTCTGTGTGTGTATGTGTGTGTGTGTGTGTGTATGTGTATGTGTGTTTGTGTGTGTGTGTGTGTGTGTGTATGTGTATGTGTGTTTGTGTGTGTGTGTGTGTGTGTGTGTGTGTGTGTGTGTGTGTGTGTGTGTGCGTTTGTGTTTGTGGTATTCCACATTACCTCTCTATTCCTGTAAAAGCAGCTAGTCAGTTTCTGTGTTCTCCAGATGGTTTGTAGGGGTTTCAGTCAAATGACAGTAGGTATTTTTACACCCTTAGATAACACAAAGGAAACCAGCAGATTGGCTCTGAATCAGCTTTTAAAAGATCCTTTGAATTCATCTAACATATACAGTATGTGCTTTGTACATGATACCGTTCACCAAAGCCGAGCCACATGAACTGAAGGGAGTTGCTACTCAGAGCAAAGTCTTTGGTTGAGCAGAGTGATTTTAGACTCTGTTGTTTCCATCTACAACCCTGCAGTGCATCCTGTTGAATACCACGCTTCCTGTAGATTCTGTTCAGGGTGGAAAACGTCCCACTCAACAGTGTCTTGTTGTCTGGCTGAATAGTATGTGTCAGAAAACATCCAAATATTAGTGCACAGTAAGAATTGTACCACAATCTCATGTTGCATGACAGAATACATTTTCTGAACCAGTGTAATGTTGACAGTTATCTCGCAGGTTTTTAAAAAAACCTTAATGAATGTCCAGTGTTAGGGAAGATATGCCAGGCAGTGTAGTCAGATGGCACTCTGTACAAAACTATTAGTCCTGTCATATATTAAGGGGAAGAATATAACCTCAAAAATAACCTTAATAAACTCCATAATACAAAATATTTAAGAATCAAAGATTTTGTGGCAGCACCAAAGTACTGAAGCCCATGAACACATTTAAAAATGTATGATAAGGAGTTATATTGTTATGTGATTTATATCATATCAAATGTTTTATGGAAATCCTGTTCTCACTGAAAACCTTCAGCACTCTCAAGGTACATCTGTAGACTCTGTCTGTCTGTCTGTCTGTCTGTCCTTTTATTGTAAAATAACTTTTGGATTAAACTGAGAAGACACAGTAGAACCACAGAAATCTGAACGCTAAGCTGTTGCAATGTAATTGACCTCGTTAAAAGAGCTACATTTCTGACAGTTCATTAATTATAATTCACAACAATTCGCTTAGAGGGGGTAATTTATTGTTAAATTTACATGTTGTCTGAAAATGGTGAGACATTACATGGTGTGAATTGTTTTTATATAATATTGAGGTGGAGCTGTGATGGCACCTTAACCCACAACATTGCATTTCTGAATGAGGTGACATACTGAGACCACCATAATAGTGCTGTAATCACACACACACACATACACACACACACGCGCACACACACACACACACACACACACACACACACACCACACACACACACACACACACACACACATACACACACAAACAAACGCAAACACTTTCTCAGCTTTGACCGCAACCTATCATCACTGCAGAATTAAGTGCGGGTAAAGAAAGAGACATGGATTTTATTACGTTGTCTACAGCATTTACAGCACACGTCAGGAGACTGGAAAAGGTGTTTTGCCTACGCAACAAAATGATCAATTAAAACAGGTAGGTAGAGAGCCAAAGTTCATTGGTCAAGGATAAGCTAGGATACTGACTCATCATCTTCAACAGACATCGTTCTGGTTAACTACTGTAGGACTCTAGCATTTTCAAAACAATTAAAGCGTGAAAGTGTACAGTGGGAATACATTTTAAATTCACCTGGGAGTACCGCAAAGCAAACTTGGAATGAACACACCGGGAATGTTATCTAAATCTTGCATCGTGCAAGGCCTCCTTTAACACGTTCCTAAAGAAGAAGAAAAAAAAGATTACTTGTCACTCATGACTTCCCCTCCTGACCTGATCATGCCCTTTTATGTCCTCAGTGTATTGGCTGGAAGATGACTCATCAGACTTTTTCTGGGTTGCTTTGAGATTTGTCTGACTGGTTATGGTGACCAGCTGTAATTAGCTGATCTCACGGTAACATTATGAGAAGTTGTCTACTCAGTTGGCCCTTAGTCTATGTGTATATTGGTTCTCTTCACTTCTCTAATTATTAACAGACGGCACAAACTTAGTTCCCCAGCTAAAACACATATGGGGAATTTTCAGCCCAAGGCGTACAAGAAACTATATTCAGACTAGGAGAATGTGTGGAGCAAACATGATCGGTAAAGTGTAAAGTCAAGCTGTGGCTTGAAGGAATCAGCAGAGGGCAGCCCTGACATATTGTTCTACACACAGTCACATATGACCTGTATAGTGATGCCTCCTTGTCTCTGAGGTTTGTTGTTTCAGTCCGTCATAACGTAAAGGTTTTTCTTGGGCCATTTCCTCCGCTTTTCTAGAGTTTTTACATTGAATTAAAATAAATAATAAATTACACTACCAACAATACTTAAAAAAAATTTTACCCAACCTTTCTCCATGAGAATTCATGTTGAAATGAAAAACCTTTTTAGATTCACAGCGCACATTCTGAGAATAATGCAATGTTTGTGTACATAATTTGCGTGTATGACGTCTATAATGGCCTGAATATGTTTGAAAGGCTGTAATGTCTGTGAAGCGTGCAGCTGTGTCACACATACATTCACTCTCTATGAAGGGGAATGTAAGAAATGTGTTGACCGGCACTGCTCCAATGCGTGTTGGCTTTACAGAACGGATTGTGAACAAAATGCTTGGCACAGGACACTTAAATGAACATTATCCCCGATAAACTCCTTCTAATTTCATTACTCTCCATGTGTTCCCCCTGCTTAGAGTCAACCACATAGTTGGCTTGTCCCTTGTGGTGGGGGTCAGACATAACGGCAGTTCTAAATTAACACGGCATACCGAAACACAATTTGATTATCGGATCAATAACACGGCAATGCTTGGTGCATAGCTGGGATGGCTGGGGTCCTCTCTTATTTCTCCCCCCCACACACACATACACTATTCCACACACTATCACACACATATCTGGCATTCAGAGTTCATACCCACTTTATAGGTGACAAAGTGTGAGCACACAGAGGAATTCAAATTGAAGACTTTTAAAATGAAAGATCAACATGAGACACTGCTCAAACTTGACAATAAATACATTATCTGTTTACTGAATGAATCCTATTTTTATATGGTTGGTTCTATACTGACACGATAAAGTATGTTTACAAATACGAAAAGAATGTAAGAAGTGTAAGACGTTTGTCACACTACAGCTAGATGTACTAGTGCCCTCTATCAGAGCAATAAAAGAGAGTAGAGTCTGAAATAACAATACAAATATTTATTCACAATAATATTCTCTCTCCACAAATGCAAGAGAAAGGATACCCTGAAAAAAAATCCCAGAAATATTTAAAGGTCAAAATTCAAAACATCCAAGTATCATATTTACATAGAAACAAACAAAAAAATACAATTGGAACATAATCAAATTATTAACAAAAAGATTGAGAATCTGCAAACTCTTCAGGCTATTAAGAACTGATAAAAAATTGATATGTTTATGACAGAGGTTGACGGTTGATCTTTAATCATCACAAACCAAAGACTTATTCATAGATAGATCAACAAACCATAACGGTCATCAAACTTTTTTTTAAAAACAAAAAAAAAACACCAAAACACTTTTTTTTTAAAACACTGGCCTATCTTTCTTAGAATTCACATTAACACAAATAAATATAAATACTTTTCAGAGATTAAAATTAGAGCAAGAATGAACACATCCGACGGAGTAATCCTGTAATTCGTGCATGTTGCAGTTGTGAATTGCTGATAAATGGATCACGCTGATTGCTGGGCCAACAGACAGAGAACAGGAGAGAGACAGACAAAGATAACCAGGGGGACTGGATGTGAACACTGGAGATGTACACCATATCCCTTCTCCATTCATCCATCCCTCCTGTTCATCCCTCCATCCTCTTAACAAGCCTGTTGTGATCCTCTTTCTCTCCGTCACAGTGGTACACACCTTGCCAATAGCTCCATGATACTACACCAGCCCAACACAGCCCAGTAGTGGTAGACATTAGAAAGAGAGGGCCGGAGAGGAGGATGCAGTGGACAGAGTGAGGAGAAACCGATAGAATGGCTGAAAAAGAGGTGGGGACGGAGTGAGAGATGGAGAACAGTGGGACATGAGGAGTCAAACATTGCAAATGAAAGACAGAACGAACGAACAACTGTCTCCGAGACCAGAGCTCTCATCCTCTCTCTTTCTATCAATCCCTCCCCCCCTTCTCCCAGTGTCTCTCCCTCATGCTATTCTTCTCGCTCTGTCTTAGTCATTCTTTCTCTCTTTTCTCTATTCCCCCCCCCCCACGTCCCTTTCTCTCCTTTATCTCCATGGTGCACACATTCCGACCTGGAGCGAGGCTGTGTACTGGCACCGGCGGCCAGGAGCTGGGTGCCGAGGGCTGGAGACAGGGACTGGGGGAGCGGGGAGGGGAGGAGGGATGGCTGCAGAGGGCGGGTGGAGGAGGCGTGAGGGACAAAGGAAGGAGGTGGCGGAGCTTCAATGGAGGGACAGGTCCAGGGTACTAATTGGATCTGGTCGATGTGGCTGAATGGCTTGTTAAAACCAGTAGAGCTCCTTGCCTTTCTTGTGGTGCTGGAGGCCTGTGGCGGAGAGAAAAGCACAGGCAGAACAATGAGGGGCAATGAGACACAATAGAGGGAAAGGTTGTCATGGAGCCTACCTGTGCCAAACACGCCGTTTCACTAGAGGTGAAAGACCACTGGCGATGATGATGTACTGTGTGGAAGGTGGGGGTGGTTGGTGTGTGTGTGTGTGTGTGTGTGTGTGTGTGTGTGTGTGTGTGTGTGTGTATGTTTTTTTGTGTACATGTGCCAATATTAATGTGTGCCTCTGGGGTCATTATAGTAATATCAGAGAATTTGGTATATTTCACAACATGCTACGAGTGATTTTTCAGTAGACATATTTAAAAATGCAAATTATGCTTCCCTGCTTTAATAACAGTTGACACGGATGTACAGTTGACATGGATGTACATTGAGATGTCTGAGACGCATATATACGCAGCAGAAAAAAGATCAGCTTACACATGGTAACGTCAGCTTACCACTGTTAACGCGTGCCTCAGCATGCTTTGCACAGTGAAAGCAGAAACACTAACCCAAACTATGTGTAAAACTATCTGAATCATCCGCTCAACCGAAGGTGGTAGAAAACAAACCAGTCAAATCGTATTTGTTCAATTGGAAAAAACATTCCTGAAATAAATAGGGCCTTAAATCAAGACAACTCCTTCCAGTGCATGGGCGCCTCGAGCTGCTTACCTGTTTCCATGTTGAGGGCCAGGGTCTGGCTCATGTCTCCCGGGGGCAGCAGGCCGGGCCAAGACGGCGGAGGCTCTAGCTTGCTGACCTCGTAGTGACCCTGCAGGCTGGCCAGGTGAGGAGGCCGCACGGTGGGCATGAGCAGAGGCCCATAGTGGGGCTCCAGGGCCGAGGGTGAGTAAAGTTCGTGGAGGGGCCTCGGGGGCCCGTAGGCCTGGCTCTGGGCGTATCCCCAGCCCTCCGATGGGTGCGGGTGGGAATGGGAGTGGGCGTGGGGGTGAGCGTGGGCGTGTGGGTGAGGGATGCCCGGGTGCAGACCTGAGGCGTACGGGTCCATGGAATAGGTAGGTGCTCCCGGCTCGCAGTGAGAGCGACTAGAGGGTGGGGGGTAATTACTGTCCCAGAACGAAGGGGGGAAACTCCTACGGCTAGGGGAAGAGGATTCTGAGAGGAAAAAGAGTGAGAAAGAGAAACAAAAAGAGAAAGAGAGGTAGAGAGAAAGAGAGAGAAAGAGAGAGAGAGAGAGAGAGAGAGAAAAGAGAGAAAAGAGAAGTGAGAAAAAGTCAAAATCCAGGCCACATCTGGAGCTGTTGGATAAATTCTGCAGGACTTGCAAACTCACAGAGATTAGCTTGGGACGTGCGGTGCATTTCCTGGTGAAACATAGAAGTCACTCACATGACTGTGACACCCTCTGTCCCAAATATCTTCCACCTTGGATCATGTGGACACATGGCCCTCTCTAGTGCGACCCAACCAGGGCCACAAAAATAAATACAACCTATCCTCAGAGAGCGAGTGAGAGCGAGAGACCCATGCCTGTGTCCTGTCTGCCTATATAAGGCAGTGACTTTAACCTGAACTGCAGCGTGGGGACGCAGCACCTTAAATCACTTTTTGTGGCGACATCTCTCACTCTCGTGTCAGCTCAGTCCTGCCATAAGCACACACACACACACACACACACCACACCACACCACACACACACACACACACACACACACACACACACACTCGCACACACCACACGCACGCACGCACGCACGCACACACACCACACACACACGCACACACACACACACCCCCCCCATCATCTGAGCCTGTGCTAGCGCCCCTCCCACTCATCTCCGCTCCTCCTCTGCCCCCCCCCCCTCCCCCACCTGTTGTTTTCTTTACCCCCTCTCTTTGCCCTCGGCAGAATGTCAGCAGGCCATTTTATGTTTTTAGACGTATACTTTTATATTTAGATATTCCTCTGAAAAAAGACACCAGGCCGCTGCCCGCCTTTTGATGTAGCCCCCTGTCCCATCAAACTAGCAGCAGCAGACATAAATCAGATACTGTTAGGGCTGCAAGCCACGGAGCCTCCATTGTGGGGAAATCATTGAAGCCGGAGCCGAAATGGTAGCCCCGTAGCCTTTCGAAGGCGATATGCCACACTGCGAGGCTGTGGGCTTACGAGCGAGTACAAACATAGTATCTGTTGGGAGGCAGGAAGTGAGTCTGTGTGCCGGAATGAAGACGTACAACTAGAGTGGGAGACCGAGGGAGAGCGGGGAAAGACAGAGAGACAGCCTATAGGACTAAGCCCTACATGGATATTTGGCAGGCAAGAAAATAACTTGACAACAAGCTCTTCCAGACCGTATCAAATGAATGTGTGAATACTTGGGGAGAACAAACATACTTTTTTTTCAATCTAATTGCGAATCGGTATCAGAGTCACCGATTGAAACAAATCTGAAGAGGAACACAACATAAAGACAGAAAGTCTTCGCTAAATATCTCACAGTGTTGTGTATAAAGCTGTATGGCTAATTGTGCATTCTGCATATATAATTTTAAAAAAATCATTATTCAAGCAATAAGTACATTTTATAAATATAAAGAATACATAATTTTTACTTAAACCTGTCTGAATTTATATTTCATATATACGCTGAAGAAACTGTTACATTTTCTGTTCTAACTCTACTTCAAACACCAGTTGTACCACTCGACCCCTAAACCCCTAACCCTCCTAGCCTTTCACCTCAACCACCTGACCTCCCATGGGACAACAGACCTCCCTAAACATCCTCTGCCCTGACACATGGATATGTCACCTGTGCACCACAAAGCTCTCATTCTCACCCTGTGTGGCACTGAGCCACACACAAAACCACCCAGCCTGCAGGCTCTGACAGAGGCACTACCCGCTGCACCAAAAGCTCACTGTCAAAGATAGATGTACACGTGTAAGTACAGAGTGACGTACACCCCCTTGCACATTGCACAACCAAACTGGGTGTCATTCGAATGCAGCCATCTCTCTCTCTCTCTCTCTCTCTCTCTCTCTCTCTCTCTCTCTCTCTCTCT
>JAVQIZ010058257.1:0-27608 GCA_036023535.2 Galaxias brevipinnis
TATTGATTTATTGTTATTATTTTTATGAGAACTGTTTTTTTATACAACTGTACGGCGACCTTGAGTGCCTTGAAAGGCGCCTTATAAATTCAATGTATTATTATTATTATTATTATTACCTACTGAGCTTGAATTGGTATTGGAAACTTTGTTTGCACTGTATCATTCTTTTTGGCAGGCTCTGTATTAAAATATCCTCTAGGTTCCAAATTGTTTTAAATAAGCATTGTTTATTATTATTGTTTATTTGAATATAAATAGTTATAATTTAAAACACTCACTCCCTTTCTTAAATGCTACCAGTGTAGTATTACATTGTCTGATAACCTATGTTTACATAGGATTGAGTGTTGTTCTTATCATGCCCATGGCTTATCATCTTATCAAAAACGCTGCTAAACTAACAATGCTTATATTTGTAAACATAATCGACTGCAATTTTATCAGCACAAACATTTGCATATTGTATACAATGGAATAAATACCTTTTCATCTTGTTTATATGAAACATTAAAGCAAAAAAAATACTTAAGACATGTTGTAGCACAATGATTTAAGGATGGAAAGATCAATCGGAGGACATTTCGGACGTATCCTTCCTGGACTGTCACACAATACAAGGAAGGAAATAATTTTCACAGATGCTAAGGATGTTGCCATCACGTGGTTTGGTGGCTTCTACCCCTTGATTACAAACGAATTCAGCTTGAGCCCAGTTTCACTTATCCTCCAAACTATGACTCGGCCTACCATTAGGATATTATTATAGCTGGGAAACTTCACACAAATTGTCATGGGCCCATAATGTCAGATTTTGAATATTCTTTGTCTAGCATTGTTTTATCACTCAGAGGGATGGTACCAACAACATGAAAAAGGGCAGTCTGTGCCTAGGGTATTTTCTCTAGTTCACCTCTGACAAGCCATCTACCCTATTTTACAAGCCTTTGTGAATCGCAGCCTGTTATGATGTAGAAAATGGAAGTCAATGTAATTAATCAATCGTGGACTTAGGCTAGTTGGTCGAGTTACTCCGGCAGCAGCCATGACAACAGCGGAACATTACTATCCCAAGCAATTGCTAATTGCTTTTGTAAGTGACATCTTTCAAAACTTTACAGTGGCCCGTTTTCTATTTATGAATGGTTGAATAAGAATAGTCCCAAGTTAAAACGTTACTCGGCTAATGAATGTTAATGAGCAATGGGCGTCAACTCGACATTCACCACTGAAAACGGCATGTGAGTTGGAAGGGAAGACAGGCACCCTAGAACAATTAATACAGAATATAAAACATTTCTTAGTATTCAAAGATTTTTTAAATATACTTCACAAACACTAAATCACACAACAATGTAGGATTGTCGACATTATGGGCCATTTAAACCTATTGATTTGAAAATTAACATAGTAATAATACTAACTAATAATAACTTTATTTGTACATCATACATAAAATGTTCATACATAAAATGCAGCTCAAAGTGCTTTACATTTGAAGCAATATAACAAGAACAAATAACTGAGAAATCAGTAGTATCCAAACAAATAAATAACATTTTGTGGCAAAACTAAAATTAATAATAACAATTGATAAAAGATGGGGGTTAAAATAAAATTAAATGTTATTGTCCTTTTGCAGCTTAAAGCCATCTGGCAGAGATATGTTTAGGCACTTTTTAAATAATGTCCACAGTGCCTGCCTGTATAATATAGTGTAGATGGGTAGGGTGTTCCATAATTTGGATGCATAGTGCTTAAAAGCAGCTTCCCCACTTTGTTAGTGGAGTACTTTGGGAACGATTTATAGGTTTGCATTTGTGGATCTAAGGGCTCTTGGCGGTTGATGGGATTTATAAATGACAGAGTGTATGTAGGTGCTATTCTATTTAGAGCCTTGAATTAAAAGGACCTTAAAATCAGTTCTAAAAGAAACAGGGAGCCAGTGCAATTCAGCTGAAACAGAAGTAATGTGCTCTCTCTTTTTGGTTTTAATTAAAAGTCTAGCGGCAGTGCTGTATGAGTTCCAGTTTCTTTATAAAAATTTTTGAGAGACCAGTCAAAAGTGCATTGCAGTAGCCCAACCTACAAGTGATAAAAGCATGAATTAGTTTCTCAGCATCTTGTTGAGTAAGTAAAGGCCGTAGCTACCTAAGTTACATTAGACTATGTGACACAAATCAACACGACAGTTATGGAAATATCTATAAGATTCCGGTCGTTCTGTTCTGCAGTGCACCTGTTCGATGCTTGTGAGGCGGGATCAGTGATGTCACCTGATGATGGGGGATGGGGGAGATGCGCCCATGCGCTGAAGTGCCCCCCGGCTACAGTGTAGAGTGGACTTTCCACCTGTTTAAAACAATTGAGCCTACCTCGGTTCGAACAATTTTAAGACATTAATTGACATTTTAATTAATGAAGATGTGCAATAGAAAACATAAATTTGTCCAACTGTTAAGACTTTCTAGTTTTTGTGCAATTTGACTTAAGTTTATTTATTTAACTTCCGCGTTGTTACTGAGACTCCCAAGATGGAAAACAAGATATCCGTAACATTAACGTTATTTATTCTGCTTGGTTACCTGCCAACAGGTAAGACTTTATATACAACTTCACTTATTTAAAGTAGCGATATTTTCTAAATCTAATTATGGACGTTACTTTATGATGTGGTTCGAGTTTTTAAAGTGACCTAGCCCATGCAGCAAGGTTTACAAGTTAATTATCGGCAGGCGTAAACACAACAAGGCCATCTAAAGTCACGTGATTGAATTAGGCCAAAAACGCTAAAGGCCTAAAACGTTATGGGTCAAATACCGTGCGTTTTTCTCCAACCTTTGATTGTTGCTTGATTCTTTTCATTTTCTAATGCTTTGCCTTGTTGCATACTGAGCTGGCTGTAAATATCACGCGAAGAAGCTGGAGCAATGTTGTTGGCACACTGTTGCAAAAAGAAAAATCACTATTGTGTGACAAGATACATCTTTGAATTGTAGACGTTAGTGAATATTGCATCTTTAATGTCAATCTTAATCTTGTTTATCAATTAGGTGGTGAAAATGATGTTTAGACCGCTATTTTTCTTTACCTGTCTCCCTAAACCCCTCTTAGAGCTGTTATCAATTCAGGTGCTAGTTCCACATACAGAGAGGAGTACAGCTCTCTTTGCCTCTGTGATTCTACGTTGTGATTACTCCACATCGGCTAACCCCCAGGAGGTCCTGGTAACCTGGCGATACAAATCCTTCTGTAGAGACCCTGTGCTGGATTACTACTCCACAGGTGAGACTTGAAAACCACGATTTTGAGAAACGATGATAATCCCAACACAATAATATCATAACAGTATTTTTTTATCTTCTCTTTCTTTTACAGGATATCAGGCTGCCTTACAACTAGGACAGGATCCAACCAATGACTGCCAAGATATCCAGCGCACAGTTCGGACAGTGGCCCAGAAGAGGGGTAGTAATGAGGCTACGCTGGGCTCAGAATATCGAGAACGCAGGATAACCATTCAAAACAGTAAGTATACATAGTACATTTAGAATGGTTCAGCTGTGACATATTTGCTGCTATAATCTGTATTTCCTCTGGTCTCAGTCTTGGCCTGATGATGACAATCTCCCATTTTCCTTTAGTTTTATTTACACAAAGATGTGAAAAAACATCTGTAGTTTTATTCAATAATTTCTGTTCATTCAGAAAAAAACACAGTTTTTTAATAACAACCATTAACAAATACCTTTATCAGGAGACAAAACTCAGTTTAAAACAATTCTATTTCTAGCTTCACACATTGGCCTGTACTCTTTCTTATTGGCCTCTAACCACTATTTTTATTGGCAGATGATTACAAAACCCTTTAGGATTTTAAATAGTGACCAATCCATGACCCTTTTAAAAGATACTCCAATTATCTTTTTTGTCTAAGTGTATTATGGGTCTTATCATATGTGTGCCCGTTTGTTTTTACAGAGGCGGATCTTGTCATCAACGAAGTCATGTGGTGGGACAATGGAGTGTATTTCTGTTCTATTGATGCCCCAGGTGACACCACAGGAGACTCAGACCGCGAAGTCAAACTCATTGTTTACCGTAAGTTGTGAGACCAAATATGCTAAAACTAAGTTGGCTTTAAAAACCTCTGTGGTGTGACCCTCGACCTTTCTTATTCCAGATTGGCTGACAGTGCTGTTTATCATCCTTGGTGGCATCCTGCTGATTATGCTATTCTGCATATGCTGCTGCCAGTGCTGCCCACAGAAGTGTTGTTGCTACGTCCGTTGTCCCTGCTGTCCACAGACATGCTGCTGCCCAGAGAAAGGTAAGACAAAAACGTTTAATAACAAACTGAGAATTTTAAGTATAAATTACATTGTATTTTTCACACAGAGAAAAGTGACCTGACACCTGTTTATCTCTCTCCTCAGCGGTGATGCAGCACAGGATGCTGAGAGATGCCCAGAAGGCTATGGCTCCATGGATGAACGGCCAGCCAATCTACACCCCCATTAGCTCCAAAGCTTCTTCCATAGGCCAACCTGTACTGTATTCAAGTAGGTAAAAGGATAAGACGTATGCCAACAAGACACGTTTGGTCCTTCATCTTCATCTGTTATTGTTGGACACGTCAGATGCTGTACAGTATATTTTATAAATATGCGGTTTAGTGTGAGTGCAACTGAAGTTTTTATCCATCTCTCACCCAGATTCATTTTCAGAACACCCTTCCCAGCAGAATTTTGCCATGGCCCCAATGGGACCTGGCCCCTTACATTTCCAGAGCCAGCCCCCTCCTCCTCCCCACCATGTTGACGTTAATGGTAACGGGAATTTCCAGGGCACCAATCAGATTTTGGATTACCTGGAGAACCAAGTAAGGAGGATGGATGTAGGTGGTTCTGTAATGCGTCCTAATCTACAACATCTTCAGCAGCATCAAGTCCAATATCAACTTCCCCCTACTCAGCCCTACTTCCAGTCGCAACCTATCCCCCAGGGGGTCCCATTCACAGCAGGACCCCCAAGCATGTTGTCTGCCTTGGACGAAATGGGGGTTAGAGGAATGGAGAGAAGGATTATCACCCTCCCTCCCATCGTCCAGCGTGCACCTAGTTTCTCCACCCGCAGGGGGCCGGGAGCAAGTAATGGGGCCCGGGGTGGCCCTCGAATGTCCAGCCAGTCCAGTGGAAGCTCTAACCGTACAGCCGGTGGTGGTGGAGGAGGTTTTCCGCGTAACAGCAGACGGGAGCGTGATCACTCCCCTCCTCACCGGAGCATCTTGCGCACTTACAGTGACGAGTCAGACTATGATGATCGTCGCGGGGGGGTCACACGCGGACGAACAAGGGATGAAGATAGAGGAGTTGCTGGAAGAAGAAGTGGAGGGGGTTCTGGGCAGCGGTCCCGCAGTCGTGACGACCTGATGGAGGAGCTGCGTCGCTCGGCCCCAAGGAGCACAAGCTCCTCCACCCCTCCCCGTCCTCAAGGTTCATGGAACTCGGATGAAGAGTACAGCCGAAGAGAAGGAAGAGGAAGCAGAGGTAAGCAATGGACAGAGAAACCCCCCAGCTACTCCTCCATTGAAAACCAGCCTGGACATGGCAGCAGCTGGAGGACCTACGACCGCTTCTCTGTAAGACCCTCATACATGTAATTTGTCTATTTTGTCACACAGATCTACACAGTCATTAACCCCAATTAATTCTCTGTTCTTTTCTCATTCTGCCTCAGGATAAAAGCTCTCGTAGTGCCATCAGCGTAGTGATCTGAATCGTGAGTGATCTTCTGTTTCTTGGTCAGAGGTGTATTGATTTTGTTTCCACATTAGTGGAGAAGAAGGCAGAGAAAGGTACCTTAACTGTGTTCACTGTATTCTTCAGGCAACATATGATTGTATATAGTGTAGGTAGGGATTCAATGATTTAGTAACCATTAACCATGTGCTGTAATCCCGATTTACTCACAACTGAATAGGGCTGAAAAACCTTTGCTAGAAAACCCCCAGCTTTTTTGTTTGTCTGTCTGAACTGGTACTAAAAACTTGCTGAAAGGCAGCAAGTTGAGATTGTTGACTACCAACTATGCTTTTATCATTCTGGCCAGGAAGATGACGGTGATGTGGGTGAATATGCTCGATCATGTTCGCCGTGTTTCCACTGGTATACCCTACAAGTGTCAAGCAATGCTTAAAGAAAGTCACGTTAATTTTGAGCACCTTTGATTCCTTGCTATTTTAGTCAATGCCTATTCCAAAATGTTCTCAGATGGCAGACTTGTATTAAACTAGCGCAGATTGACGCCCCAAATAGACACACTTGGAGGTTTTTCATATTTAATATTTTTGGGAACTGAACTTCCCAAACCATGGGTGATGAAGTGAATGATTCGGTTTCTTACCAATAACCGCGGTACCCCAGAGCTTTAGTCTGGACTTGAGGATCACATTGTATTTTTCATTTATTTTAAGCCATTCAGTGGTTCCCAATCCAATCCTCGAGTACCCACAGCCATGCCACAGCACATCTGGTGCAATTAGTAAAGGACTTGCTGTAGGTGACTAATTACATCAGGTGTGCAAGGACCTGGGAAGATTAAATAACCGGAATGGCCGGGATTACTTGAGGACTGGATTGGGATCCACTGCGGTTTACTCAAAGTAGTAACTCACTGTAGCTGTACTGTGTCAGCACTGACAGCTGACAGCAGGTGGTTTACAATGGGGTGTGCAACTGTGCATTCAGATTTACTTTAATCGGTCCATTTTACCAATACTGAGCATTGTATTTAAAAACAATTTCAATTTTTTTTATATTATGGTTATCAACAATCATGTTCATTTATTCAACGGTATTATCATACATGTTTGGTATTATACACCAGTTGATTATACACCGGTGTATTTTGTGTGTTTGGCAGACTATTAAGCTTTGTCAATATATTATGGTGACAAAAACTAAACTGAAATTATGCTAATACAAAGCTAACTTTATTTCACAAATGTGTTTTGTTTGTCCAGAAGAGGGAGACATAGTTTCACTTTTGCTGGACAATACCATGATGTCTCTGATTTCCAACTGTGAATTATTTGAATTACTATATGAATGCAGCATATTAATATTGTGTCTGTTGTTGTGCTTGCATGTTTCCCATTCAATGACATACATGTCATTTGACTACTTTTTCTAAAGAATTATCAGCACGTTTGTGGGAATGTAAAACAGCAAACTATCATTCTGTTTTGTAATGCTTTAATGCAATGTAATTCAAAATTACTTATACGTGTTTTTGTAATGACCATAGACCTACACTTTATACAGTGATATTGTTTGTGCTCTACTATCTACCATCTTTTATTAATAATAACATGACGTGAGTCTAAATATTTCATAATGTTTAAAGGTAACAATGGAACAAATACTTTACAAATGTTCAGTATAACAACTCATCCCATTCCAATCAAAGCAGCTTATCATGTTTGTTTGTTTGTTTGTTTGTTTATTTGGTTAGCCAGAAACCCATTGTTGTTTATGTTAGTTTAGGAGGCTCTATGCCATTTTTTATCTCAATAAAAATTGCCACGCCATGCAGTTTGATCAATTTGGTCTGTTGAAAATGTAGTTACTTTATCACGATATTTGATATGAGTAAAGTACAATATTACCGGTTTAATAGTGTGGTGGTTTGTTGTCTCAATGATAGGCTATTTTCAAGAGAACATGGTATCAGGGGAAATTAAAATACGTTGTATCTACTTTACTCTTAAGTTTAATTTCATCATATCAAATCTATGTTCATGGATGAGCTTATAAAAACACATACAAACATTTAATAAAGAAACTGTTTTTGATCAGTTGAACCACGTGACCACAACGACATACTTAATATGTAAAGATGAATGATGGGGCAAAAAGTTGTTTGGTGGAAATTTTTTGAACGCTCTCTATCCGCTTTATTTGATTGGTGGATCCTGACAAAGAAGGCGGGCCATAAAGACAACTACTGTAGTTGGGAAGGGAAAGTGCGGTCAATGTCAACCGTGCCTTGATCCACTGTTATCCTTCTGAGTCTAACCCCGACATCTATCGATAAGACATCGTTCACGGACGAATAGACGTGTGTTATATCAAGGGCTTTGGGTATTGAAGAGACAAATCGAAGACGAGACATCGCTTTCAGGTAGCCATGGCATGAGCATAATGTTAGCTAGTGCTACGCAGATTGTTTTGGTAGCAAGATTTATGCTTCTGCTTTTCCATATCTGGCTCAGTTGACACAACGTCACCGTGCAAAATACCGTGTGGATCCTGTAGGCCAAGATAGATCTAGTTTTATTTACGCTCAATTAAATAAGAATACTGAACAAAAACACCTGTTTGATTTGCAAGTGTGTAGTAGTGCTATATTATATTGGCCCTGGCACAGCGGCTAAATCAAATGCAGCTGATTTAAATGCGCTTTCATCAACGCAAGTTGTGTTCCCCGTTACTAAACCGTTTATTTAGCACTGTCTGTTTTGCATTTCAATATATGACAACTGTGTGTCAGTGATCCTGTCCCCCATCTTTGTAGGAAACATGAACTCGCTCACATCCAACACTGTGTTGTCGCTGTGCAGACGTACAGCAGCAGGCGCCGTGAGGGTCCTCGCGGGCGCCCCAGGTCACCCTGTCAATTCGTCTGGCCGGGCCAGTTTCGAGGCCGTGAGAGTGTGTCACTCTGGAGGATATCGTAAGAGCAGTGTCAACACGAAAAAACGCGGCTATGACATCACCAGAAACCCCCACCTTAACAAGGTTAGCAGTACAAAAGCTTGCTTTGCCCTCAGTCATCAATGTCGACCCAGGCTGATCAAGCACATATGATGCCATCTGAAAACTTGTCATCTATAATTGCTTGTCTACAGGGACAGGTAGCCATAAAGTAATGAACTGAATGAATAAGATAGGGATTGAAGAGAGCACCTTCGGTTGACATGTAAAACTGATAGTGACCCATGGTGGAATAATCAGACCCCATGTATTATGAACTTGGGTTGACTACCTCTGCAGGACTAGTTCGTGCTTGATTAATTTCTTGTTGTTCCATTTCACCAATGGCAAAATATTGAATAGATGACATGGACAATGGACAAACATCAGATGAAAAATCCAGTTTACAATTTATTGCTTTATTGAGGGTATGATTGAGTTCAATCAAAGTCCCATCTTGTATGAACTGATGGGTGGGGTCAGTCAGCACTGGGTTCTGGTTTACCCTTATGATTCTACATTTAATTAAAAGAGAAGTCAGTTCTCTGACCTATCCTTATGTAAGGGACATGCAAATGCATCACTTTAATGTAGGTTAGTTGTTTCTGTTGGTTAATGTGCAAGCATCGGTTTAACACAACTTGCAATTCAGCATCAGAACCATGCCACTGCTTTGAGCTTGTTGATCAAGTCTGGTTAAGTAGACAACAAATTATTTGGAGAAGAATTGTATGAAGAAACCCGATCTCTGAGCAGGAAACTCTCCATGCCAGCATGAATAAAATTTGTGACTTGTGTAGTTGCTGTGGCTAGTTGAGCTTGGCTTCCTAATGACTTTACTTTAGTCCCTCGAAACTGCTCGGTCGGATAGGTTTAACTGTTAATCTGTAACACACACACACACTCTTTCACCTGCTGGGTGTGACAGTTTGTTTTGGAAGGTTTTGATTTAATACATATGCAAAATGGATTACAAGTAAAATTCCATCCATATTTTGGCCATATTCAATGTTTGATTGTATTATTTTATCCTCATACCAGTATTTAGAACTATTGTTATGGCACAGGTGTAATGACCAAGAAGTCTGAAATGTCACGAACATACAGTAGAACTCTTATAAAACCTGACACATTTATCACCCTAGCATGTCATTGTTTGCACACATTACACTGCTGCGCAAGAAGGATTTGATAAATGGGTACTAAGATAACATAGAGGAGCCATAGGAAGGGAGTCAGCAGGGGAGGGAATGTAGACTCCCATACTATTGGATGGAATAAATAGCATCAATCACCCCCCCTTTACCCTGTAAAGACCTTGCCAAAACTCAGGCATTGCAGAGGACTGCTATAACCATAAACAGGTGACCAAGGCACTCATAGCAGACAGACTACAGTTTACCATGTGAGCCGATTCTTGGTTCTGTTCTTTGAAATTCTCAAAAACCTTTTCTATGGCTAGGGCCCTACCATCCTTAATCGTAAAATATGATAGCATAGGAGCCAGCTGAAGCATGCTCCACAATTAGTCATTTATAATGATTGACTTTCCTAAGCAGGTCTTTTGGTAAGATTTATATCAATCTATTTCAGTTTTTTTTCTTTTATGTTATATTAAAGAATAAGTCTACTACGCCACCTAAGGAAAGGGTTCATTTGAGTTGTTTGGGACTTCTCTCTTTCGGTAGGGTATGGCCTTCACCATGGAGGAGCGCCTGCAGCTGGGCATCCACGGACTCCTGCCCCCCTGCTTCCTGTCCCAGGATGTCCAGGTGCTCCGCGTCATGAGAAGTTATGAGACTCGCAGCAACCCCCTTGACAAGTGAGCATAAAATACTTTGCATTACCCTAATGCTCATTAATTTAAGGTTTCTTATAATGTAATTTAATGTAAACTACATTTATATGTAAACTTTATTCAACAACAATTGTTGCAAGGTGCTGTACATGTTAAAACGATACAAAAGATTTTCAGCATCTGTGCCGTTTGTATTATGTCCCTTGCTCAGGTACATTGTGTTGATGACTCTGCAGGACAGGAATGAGAAGCTGTTTTACCGTGTGCTCACGTCTGATGTTGAGGAATTTATGCCCATTGTTTACACTCCAACTGTTGGGTTGGCATGCCAACAGTATGGGCTGGCTTTCAGGAGACCACGGTAAACTCATTCATTTTAATTTGACTTTGTTCAGAAAGACAGTATTGTTGGATCAATGTAGTGAACAAGGAATAAAATCATGATTTAATACCAATATGCCATGTTCCCTGCAGAGGACTCTTCATCACAATTCATGACAAAGGTCACATTGCCACCATGCTGAATTCCTGGCCTGAAGAGAACATAAAGGTAAAGATGTACACAAATAAAACACATTCACATCGACATGCTATTTCCAAGTATGAATGGTACATAAACAAGGGCTTCCAACATTAAACTGTAAACATGTGAAGTTCATTTAATAACATTGTCACACTAAATAAAATGTATGCGTTGATTTTCTACCGGCACAAACTGATTTTGGAGTGGATTAGTGAGTCTACATAGACCTAAAGCTTCCTGTTCAGTTAATAGATGTCTACCATTGTCTTCTTTTGACATTCAGACCAGGTGTTCTTTTTTTTTAGTACCAAAACGGTTTAGTTTTATCTGTAAGTCCAAATCCGGACTATACTGATTTACAGCACAAGGTGATAAGCTTATCTCTATTCAACAAGGGTCTACTACCAAAGCAACAGATGCTACAGTATTCAAACCATGGTTTTCCCTGAAAGATGAACGTTTTAACTATTCAAATCCAACAGTGTACGTGACGTGTCTCACTTTCCAACAGGAGATAATGTGCAACATAACTTTTAATTTCTGTTTTATATTGGATCATTGCACAATTTTTCTCTATTGCTTCTATGGCCTCCTATAGTATATCAACTACTGCTTACAAAATTAGGCTTATATCCTATTATGTTATTGCGTAACAGGTTGAATATTTAGGTAGGTTGACTTGTTTCAGTAGGTAGAATACCAGTTAGGTGGTTAGGGCAATATAGATGTGTTATGTAATTAACAGCTAGCGAAAGTTTTTTGTATTAGCGCTAGCGTCCAGTCTCATCTCTTGACATCAAATGGACATCAGTGATACAATACACAAGTCTATTAATCTGTTTGTTACTGTGTTTTTCTCCATCTAGGCTATTGTTGTGACGGATGGGGAGCGTATCCTTGGGCTAGGGGACCTGGGCAGTTATGGCATGGGCATCCCTGTGGGCAAACTTGCCCTCTACACAGCCTGTGGTGGGGTTCCACCGCAACAGTGTCTCCCCGTACTCCTGGATGTGGGCACTGACAATCAGGTAATTCTTTGCAACACTGCCTTTATAAAATGTTCTTAGAGATGAGTCCTCTTCTCTTAAATTACGTAAAGTTAAATAAAACCTCCTACTCTTGACATTGCTGTATGATTTATGAGTAAAAATGTATATTATAACAGTAGGACTAAATCGGTGTTCATGCAGTAATTTTGTGTGATTATAAACAGTCAGAAATAATTACATTGAGCATAACATTTCAGACCAGCGCACAAATTAGAAATAATTGTAGCGGTGTGCAGTGGTGTCCATATCAAACTGGCAATTTTCCATTTATTAGTCACTCCGGGACGACCCTTTGTACATTGGACTGAAGCACAAGAGAGTTCGAGGAAAGGAATATGATGATTTAATCGACGAGTTCATGCAGGCAGTTACTGACAAGTGAGTTGCGAGACTTATTTGTCCTATCTGTTAGTGCGATATCTTTGTCTGTAGTTTAACCTTATCACCTTGCAGGTATGGGATGAGCTGCTTGATACAGTTTGAGGACTTTGCCAATACCAATGCCTTTCGCATCCTCAACAAGTACCGCAATCGCTATTGCACATTTAACGATGACATTCAAGGTAATGCAATACAGACCTTTACTCTAAGGCAGTAATATAGATCAGTAAGCTTGACTAGCAAATTAGGCCCCTTTGCCCAGTTTCCGAAGATGTTTTTTAGTCTAGAACTAGGCTTAGTCCCTGTATGGGAAAGCGGGCCAAAATGTCTGTGTGTAGCCCACTCTAACCTTTTCATCTCTCTTAGGCACAGCATCTGTAGCTGTTGCTGGGGTCTTGGCAGCCCTAAAGATAACCAAGAACAAACTGTCAGACCACACTTTCGTGTTTCAAGGTGCAGGCGAGGTAACCATGGTTTCCATCATACCATTTGTTTTACTTCCGTGGCTAAGTGGACTAATTAGTTTTTTCTGTAATATCATGTTTATCTTTTTACTGTTGCATTTAAATCTTACCTTTGAGTCATAACATATTGTACCTTATTCTAAAACTATATTACATATAGTAGATGTATTGTAATAGGCCTATTTGCAGTAAAAGTCGTTCTTTTCCAGGCTGCTCTGGGTATTGCCCATCTGCTCATCATGGCCATGGCCAAAGAAGGTGTGGCTCCTGCAGATGCTGCTAAAAAAATCTGGATGGTTGACTCCAGAGGCCTCATCGTCAAGGTAACATCATATTACTCGAGCACACACACGCAAACGTAATGGACATAAGGTTGTAAACCCCTTGTCTAACAGGGTTTGGCATAATACAGGGTAGAGGTAACCTGAACCATGAGAAGGAGGAGTTTGCCCATGACTACCCTCACATAAAAACCCTGGAGGAGGTGGTGCACACCATCAAGCCCACAGCCCTCATAGGTGAGTTTAACTCCCAGTCACAACTAAATCGGTTACCAGGTCAACTGTAGGATTAATAATGACCTGCCTGATCTGTAATTTAAGCATAGTGCTAACACTTTTTGCCAGTAGTAGGCCGAACAGTGTAGTCATATGATCACAGGGTCAGAAGACTTCCAGCTGACAAATTGTGTATGCTGTTGCCTTTTGGATATTTATCAAGACACTGGATAGTCTCACCGTGCCAGTCTATTCATGTAAAGTTAAATAAACTGCCTGAGTGACATAATTAAATGTGTTTTTTTGTAGGAGTGGCTGCTATTGGAGGAGCATTCACTGAGAACATCATTAAAGACATGGCGTCCTTCAATGAAAGGCCAATCATCTTTGCTTTGAGCAACCCGACCAGCAAGGCAGAGTGCACAGCCGAGCAATGTTACCAACTCACTGAAGTAATGCAGTATTTAACACTCTCTTCCAAGCAGGCTGTTAGATAAATCTACACACATTGTATAGTTAATCTCCTAGAATCGGTTATGTATCGTTTATTTTGTATTTTCTGTTACTTTTTAAAAGAACTTTGTCTGACTCTTTTCTATGTATTTTTTTTCTTTTATTAATGCCCCCATTAGGGTCAAGCCATTTTTGCCAGTGGCAGTCCTTTTAAGAAGGTGACCTTGGCCGATGGGCGTTCCTTCTACCCTGGTCAGGGTAACAATGCCTATGTGTTCCCAGGAGTGGCGCTAGGAGTCATCGCCTGTGGGGTGCGCCACATCTCTGATGAGGTCTTCCTCACCACAGCAGAGGTGTGAATACTTGGGTTATGTACAGATTTGTATATTCGCTCCTCAAAATCTGCTCATGTCTTCAGCTTTGCTTTCCATCTCCTTCACAGGCGATATCTGAAATGGTAACAGAGGAAAACTTGGCCGAAGGGAGGCTTTACCCGCCCCTGAACACAATCAGGGAGGTGTCCTTCAAGATTGCTGTAAAGGTAAATAACCCTGTCTTCCTATTTTAAAAAACAGCTAAACAAATTGCTATGCACAGGATCCGTTTGTCTTCATTTCAATAGCCAATATATGTAGATATTTTCCTTACTCTTTGTCTAATTTAGTTGCCTTGCAGCAATGTATTGCATCACTCTTATTTTAAACTTAACCCGTTACACAATTCCTTTCTTCCTACTCTTTCTACCTTCTCCCAGATTGTCAACTATGCATACAGGCATAACATTGCCTCTGTGTATCCCGAGCCCAAGGACAAGGAGGCGTTTGTCCTGTCCCATGTTTACAGCCCTGACTACGACTCCTTCACTCTGGACAGCTACGAATGGCCCCAGGAAGCTATGAAGGTCCAGGACGTGTGATCACGTCCACACTATCCCTCCATCTTTCACTCTTTCTGTCCTTAAGTGTGGCTCCTGTAACAAGGCATACACAACCTCCAGTTGAGAAGCTTCGTAACTCCAGCCTTTTGCTGTATACCTTTGTCAGAAATCAGGCACTCCCTTACTCTTTGTCTCCAAACCTCCATAATGTTTTGCATTAAACAGAAATGCCAAAATGCACAATGGTTATGGACCAGCCAGATAAACATTTTATATGATATCCAGTACCTCTATATACATTTTTTATTGCGTTGTTTGCTTTCATGTTATAGTATAATGCATATGGTTGTTACTCTTCTCCATTGGCTATATTCTGTATTGCCAGTGATCTGTGTGTCAGTATATCTCAATATTACTTATACATGTGCAAAATATATCATTTGACCTTTATGCTACTATATATTGCTAAACTAGTGACACACTCCATCAATGGTGTCCTCTATCTTCTCCATTGGCTATGTTCTGTATTGCCAGTTATCTGAGTCAATATATCTCGATACTACTTATACATGTGCAGAGTATATCACTTGGCCTTCATACTACTATATACTACTAAACCAGTGACACACTCTATCAATGGTGTCCTCTATCTTAAAGCAGGATGGTTAGTAATATCTCAGCAAAACACTTGGGAAGAAACACATTATTTAACTCTCTTACCGATGACCATTGAGGAGAGGCACTGTGCCATGTGTAAGTCTTGTTTAGCTAAAAACATCTCCAGTTTAAAGAAATTAATTGCCTTGCAGTTGTACCAATTTGACACTCCATGTTCATGCATATTGTATGTATAGGTTTTCTTTAGCTTTCCAAGAATCATCCATGCTTTGAATTGTTTTGCATTCTTTTCAGTATTGAGAGGCTTGTAGAATAGATTTTTCCTATATTTTTTTGACCGACCATCTGCAAGGTGCTGAATAATGTGTACAGAGGAAGCTAATATTGCTGGAGCACAGTGACTATAATGTGTTTAGGCTAAGTTCGGGAGGTTTTATATATGACAGGATGCTTACTGTAAGTATAGATTTGTATAAGACGTCCTGTTCCAGTTTGCCAAAGGTAAATATACTCTTTACAAAATGATATGCGGAGGTTTTTCATGAAAACTTGAAGGGAATAAAAATGTAAATAAATGCTCTTAACTGCCGAATACTTTATTCAGAATGATTTCTGTAGTGCGGCGGATGTTGAGTCATGTCATGAACTTTGAACCATTAATGTAGCGTGTCTCCTTCCACAAGTTTGTGCCTCCTCTATTGCTGGCTCGTCTCTTACACTGCTGACAGCGCTGCAGCCCAGGACACAAGGCCGTCCGCAGATGACCGTGAGACCTTGGGAAACAAGGAAAGGAAATGAGACGTATGACATTCAAATGCGGATTTGCAGTGTCAGAGTCTCGGATCCACTCTTTTCCTTCCTTTGTTATTTAATAAATCAATGTAACAGCCGTTAAAAAGAAAAAAAAAGTGAAAGAACTTTGATACAACTTTCTGTATCTATATGGTATCAATTTAGTATTTTTAGGATCGTTCAGATCGAGTAAGTGTTTCGCTTCACTGCTCCTACCTGTAGAAGATGCTCTCTTCCAGGTCTTTGACACTATTAGCCTCCATGCTCTGCCTCCATGATTCCTCTAATCCTTTCCTGATAAGTCTGTGCTTATCGTGTTGGAAAAGCCGTTCTTTTACCATCCTAGGGACAAAAAAACAACCGGGTGGTTTGACCCTTCGCCTAATTCTGCAATGTTATTACAAATAATTCTAAAATACTCTGAACTCTGCTTACTCTTTCTTAGTCCTGTTGATAATCTCCATCTCCCTCTTTTGTTCAGAGGCCTTCTGCTGCTTTGCATGATTTCTCTTCTGGTCAAAAGTCTGTAGCTGGTGCAGGTAGACCTCTCTAGCCCTCTGTCTCTGCTCTGCCAGGGCCTGAGGTAAACTGTCATTGAGACCAAATGGAGGCCCATCAGAGTCTGGCTGACTACTTGACACTTCTTCCCTATGTTGGGCTAACTGTAAACAAGAATGAAAAAGATGTGGGATGAAAGCGATTTTTAAGAGTTGCTCAGCTATCAGTGATGTATTCTAGTTGGTGTACCTGTGCTTCTAAAGAGCTCTTGTAGTTTTTATCTTTTTTCATCTGCTGTTGACGGTCTTGTTGATCTTTCAGACTGGTAAAAGTGTTCAAATGACATTTAAATTCTCGGTTGTTGCTTTACATATTTAAAAAGACAAACACCATCTGGAATCACTGAATAGCAGTCAGTAGTTCAGGCCTTTACTTTCTATTTTTAACGAACATGAAACCTGTTAACCCTTGTACCTGGGATGTTTTTTTCTTTTAGTTTATCAATGCTTGTCTCTTAGTATTGGAAAGATAGCCAAATTTTTATTTTGGAGGATAATAGTTTGTGGCGAGGAATGCAAAACTTTTAATCTTATTCTGAAACAGTTTTCAGAAATGTTTCACACAAAAAAAAAAGTTTTCACGTTCTTACTTGTCTGCCATTTGTACGTGACACAGACGATCTATGAGGTCCTCCATCTGGTAGGTCTGTTTCTCTCCTCTGCGTCTTCTGTCTGCCTGATCCAGTAGCTCCTGAAGGTACAGCCTCTGCTTAGGCAGCCGTGGTTGTGACACTGGGCGACCTTTGAATAAATATGATCCCTAGAATTTGGCACAGATGAGAGTACTTGTTTTAATATGGTCTTCATCAAATAGCCTCCAGTCTCATGAAAATCCTTCATAAGTCTGTTTAAATGCCACACCATTGTAATAAGTTTCTCACATGTAACCTGACTGGTCTAACTGCTTGTCTCTCCTTGGATGCCTCAGTCACGCCCAGATTAAATGCTGCCACCTTCTGGTTGCTTTCTCGGGTTAATGTCTGGGCAGCCTGGGAAGGAACAAATACAAGATTGAGATGAGAGCTACCTTTAACCATTCACCTCAGTCCCTTAAACTGAGCACTTACCTGTTCCCTCAGCATGTATTGTTGGGCTTTCCGTTGCTCATTTTGCAAAAGGACCATTTCCCTCTCCTCCTCCTCCCGCTGTCGCTCCTCTGCCATGTTCACGTTGATTTTATGACCATCATTTTGGTGAGCTCGATACACACAAAGGTGACACAATGTCTAAATGACACAGACACCAAACACTGGTCATTTGGCCACTTCCATCCCCTGACCACAGTGCTGTGGTAATATTTACTAAAATTACAGATTCAAGACTAATCTCTATTTACAAATTATGGAAATATATCAGAATGAAAGCTTTTTACGTAAGTTAGTGTGAAATCAGTGATAAAGCAGCTTACCTGTCCAGGTTGACCCTCACATGTTTTAGTCTCCTCTTCCTGCTCTCTTCTTTCCGCTAGATAATAATCTTTATGATCGTCACCTTGTGATGTTTTACACGCCGTTGAAAAAGGGCTGGAAACAGTTACTAATGTGAGTGGCCCAACAGGGCATTACAATTTTGAGACATTTTGCTCACTGCGAAAAGATCACCTATATTCACCTAGTTATAGAAATATAACTAGCCCACCTGACAGCAGGTAAAGTCAGACTACCGGTTGGTATCTCAAGCTCCTCATTCAGGCATATTCCACTGACTTTGGCTGTCTGTAATGTTTGTCGAATGGATGGTCGCCGAATTTTCTGATTATCTGTTACACCGCAGCAAGTGAAGACAAATTGTGAACGAATAAAGTTCTTATGCCAGCCATCTAATCCATTTAGGAAAACATGGTCTAACATATAAGCACACCTTTAGCCACGTCCTCTGTAAAATCTAGCTCATTCCCATCCTGGGGGCCTTCTATCTTCTCTACTGCCTTCACAGGCCCCCTCGGCTCCAGAGTGGAGGAAATGGGGGACATTTCTCTTTCTTGATACAGTTGAGGACACGTGCTGACTGGTTGACTAACACCTGAAGGGTTACTTCCTCCCAGCCTCTAGAACAACAAAGAAAAAAGGGCTCCCCTTGAAAAATAGTCAATTCAAAGTATTACTTGCGCATGACAAATCAAGTGTGGGATATTGTGAGTTGGAGAGAAGAGGTGAAACAAGATAGTTTTCTTACATTCGAAAATGCCAAAAGGACCTGGCCTGTGCCATCCATGGCTGTCACAAACTCCCTGTAGAACTTCATTCTGACCCTAACATTGACCAAAGATACAAACTTTTTTCATTTAAATGTTTATTCTTTTACCTTTCATGCAACAACTTACTTTATGAACTAAATGTGTATTACATCATATTGGCTTTACTTATTTACCTAAATTGCATGTATTTGGCTTGGAAATCGATTTATGACACTATAGACTACTGTAGGGGATGGTGCTGTTGGAATAGTTTTAACTCAGGTTGGGAGAACTAAAATGTAACGAGTTGAGTGTGTTTTTTTCAATTTTTTTTATTCACCAACACAAGCCTGACCTGGGGTAGCAAACTGAGAGTAAGCCGATGTTGTGAAAGGGGAAGATAATGGATCGCTGCATAGAGACCACCCGACGGAAAAGGAGCATTGTGTCCCTAACACACCCCTCAACCTGGTCCCGATCAAACGGACTCTCTACAGTCAGGGCTGCATAGTTTAACTGGACCACCTGAATTTCACCTATACAAAAGCCAGAGACACCCACACATCAACATCAACACACAAAACACACTGGGTCAATTTCTTAGCTGCACTTCTTCGTTTTCATTTTGACCGACTGACTTGATGGGAAGGCCTTGACCCATGCTAGTCCATAGCATTTAGCCAGTCTCTCTGACAGAAGGAATATTGGTCTCTGGATCAAGATGTATTTATTTCCAACATCCAACTTCTGCACTGATAATGTAAAAGTGCCCAATCCAGGTACATGTACTCCCTGAAACAACATGTAATTCTTTGTTGCTCCATTTTAAACATTGTCACCTGTTTATTTTCAGTAAGCCTGTGGGACATCATATTGCAAGCTTCTATTAAACCACTGAAATTTAAATGATGTCCTCCCTTTTCTTACCTTATTAATTGACATCTGACGTTTGATGTACAGCGATACATTGGTCCAGATATTTTCAACGTCTGAGAACAATCAATAAACCGATCAACAACCAAATATACAGTTTATCATTTCGTAAGTGAGTGCCAATAACACTTTAGGCCTATTATAGGGAAAATCTATTGCCATTACCATTTTCTGAGAGAATGGAAAGAGTTGGACATTTACGTCTCTCAGCATCAGACACCACAGACCATAACTCGAAAGTCATGTTTAAAGCTGTATTATTTCCCTATCATGAACAATAAATGGCTGCTTCAAACGCATATTGCTATTATCCCATGCTTACTGAGAGGAGCTCAAATGCAAAAACGTTAATGGCTTTATCCAGATGGATGACATCATAATATAAGGCTGTAATGATTCATTCCATTTACAGTTCAGTTAGTTCTACATCCATAGAAGTCTGGAATTCCATCTTTTATGTGACTACTCAGAATTATATGTCTTGTTCTAATTTCCATGAAACAACTTCTGTTCATAAATAATACTAAACTTTTATTTGTATTTTCTTATCCAAGTTAGAGTGCATTTACAACAATGTTTCAACTTAATATACATATATATATTTTAAAATGAAATTATTAATTAAATCAACCCGGTTATAAAACCATGCCAATTCAATGTCCAAACTAAACTAGTTTATAAAAGGTATGTTTTTAAGAGAGCTTTAAAAGAGGAAAACCGTTCCTTAGGTAGTTAAACTAATACCTAGCCTCTCTCGTAAACTATGCCAAACTACAGTCCTCTTCATTCTTCATATGCTTTCACTTTTTCAAAATACCATATAACTATGACTTGGGTTGCAATCATAAAAGTCCAGTAGGAAACTTCTGGATATTTCAGGAAATCCCATTTTTATAGGGGACATTGTATGTTTGCAGGTGTTGTTTTTGATCATGGTCAAGGTGGAATCTTCCTTGTATTGTATGTGGACTACTTTACTCTTCTCTAATTGTTCTCTGTCTGCCTACCTTGAAGATAACAATGAGTAAAAAAAATATAAAAAATGAAAAACACATAACCACACTGTTTCAGCATTGCTCACAATATTTTAGTTTTGTAGCAAGATAAAAAAAAGTGACAATTACTTTCAAGCACAATCCTGAATGTTGATGCGGCCACTGCGGCTGATTCCTGGAGTATTGACACATTATTTCACATCAGCATTGTTGATAAACATTGGCATAATTGGAGAACAACAATTTTAAGAAGTCTTTCAGTTAAGTCAAGCATTGAGTCTTTAAAAACATTATGAGTGCACACTTTACACCGGCACATAAGATCAGTAAGTAAAGCTCAGCTTTATTTCTTGCAGCAACTGGCACAATACCAAGCAGGTGCAATGATATGGCTCTGACTACAGTAAGGACATATTTGGATCGCTTTTCAAAGTAAACATTCAACAAAAAAGTTCTATAGCATTGTCGGTTGAACAGTAAATCCAGTATTGGCAATTCCATCAGAACATTCCAATGTTTCTAGTTGTTCTATCGGTTCAAGAACTAAATATCTGACAAACAGACATGATCATTTTTACAATATGTTCAACAGACAGGCACAAGATTCTAAGGAATTATCAACTTTGAAATCATAACCATTCACAAGTACTATTACTTAATACTGTTAAGTTGTATTTGGATACGATTATATTCTATACAATTGGGATTGTTGAGCAAATAAGCACATTAAAATGTGATGGTGTCTGTAAAACCAAACAAACAAACCGTATTTAATCATTCAGATAGGGTTCCTATGAACATCTGTATTAGGCAAAGAACTCATGTTTTTCAAAACAATAACTTATGACAAAAGCTACAGAGGGATAAAAGTCAGTTATCCTTCTTAGTTCCCTCCAAAGGCGAGACATAATCTCCTCCAATGTAATGACACACTAATTCCAAAATCTGAATCAAAGATTTTTATATAGTATTAGTTACAGTTGTTGTTACCAACGCAAACTGATAAGATATTTTAGATAATCTTGTAGTTAATATACAAATAACTTTATAAAGATATATACTGGTTTATTTTAATTTTAATTTTAAATTTAACTCTAGTCCAAATTATAGTATATTACTGGAATACTGTTCAGTCAAGTCACTACAGCAATCAGTGTCAAGAATAATCCATGACCAACATTAATTCATAACCTTGAAAATTACTCATAGGAAATGATTGCATTGTACTGTAGCATCAAATACATTATATTTTCAATTTGACAGGCAAACAATAACATTTGAAGCAAGGATCAAATTACTAAATTGTGTCACAATTGAGTCTCATCGATCCTTTCATTTGAACAAGATACCTATCAGGTATCATATAACACGCTTAACTGAGGTAACTTTCACTTTTAGTGTATATTCCACCCAGAACCGTATCAGTTAGCAATTGTGATATTGTAACAATTAGCAATTGTGCTATTGTAGCAGTAAGCAATTGTGTGCTATTTTAATAGTAACAGTAAGAATACTGATAAAAGGTAACATTCCATATTTGTATTGTTACACATGCTTTCCATATATTTGTTTAAAATAAGTAAAGAATAGACAGTTGAGATCCATTAACGACAGCAAATGATTGTCTACTCCACAAATTGCTTGTTGAGCAAAAATAAATAATAATACGTAGGACTATAATAAAGTGAAAACTGTAAAGCACTGGTCCTTAAATACTTGGGTTGGTTGGCCTACTTTGCCTACCAAGAGACTGGGCCACCGGCACGTCTTTATTTACAATGCTTTCCTGGGGCTTTCTCCCTTCATAGCTGAGCTAATACATCACATTGAAAAGGGACTCAAAGTGTTGCTTACGCTCTGAGGACTTGCTTTTATTTGAAGTTCAAAAAGTGCAAACTGTGAAATGGCAAGAGCCTTTATATGCTTGCTTAAAAAATAACTGAGGTAACAGGAGCATATCACTCAAGCTGAATTAAAGGCTCTTATTAAGGATCTGGAGGAACACTATTCCTTGCTGCTCTTGCTCTCCTACCCAATGCTAAAGATATCACTGTTATGGACAGTTCTTTGATTTTGCCAAATAATCTTGTGGACAATATTACTATTTTATGTTTGTAATGTGCTTTACTGTTGAATGTAATATGTTGATTATGTGTCTGTTGGGAACTCATGTTTTGAAAAATTATTTCATTGTTATATTTTATGCTGCTCATGCCCAGGTTTCGCTTGGAAAATAGTTTTTTAATCTCAAATTGAATTCTCCTGGTTACATTTGTTAATAATAATAATGTGACATTTTAACATCAAACATACTTTGTATGTTCAACTGGCACGTAGTTGACTAATTGGCTGAATCCGCTTTGGTGATGATCTCACACTACGTCTGGTGCGTACAAACTTACATAAGAAAAATAAAATAACTGCAAAGGTACATTTCCTGAAGAATATTTGTGTGCCTTCTACAGTATGTATAAGCTTCTATGGTTTGTCAATGACTGTATAACTGTATGTGAATGTATAGGAGTATCTGTTTAGATTACATGCATGTGTGAGTGTAATACATCATAGTTATAGGGAGAGTTTTAAGTTGCAGGGTCATGTATGACGGTCCAAGAGCCAGTATGTTAATAAGTATGTTCTCTGGAGGATTTTAATACCTACATTTTATCTCTAGCAATAACAGTTAAGAGGTATAACTTGACTGTAAGTCAATGGGAGGTGCACAAACATCTAAAAACATGTAAAAACTCCCAACAATATGATATTTGGTATGTTAACTAAGCAGGCCAAGCTGAAATAACACTGGGAAAGTGTCTCTAGCATAAAAGTTGACAAATACCTTGTGCTTTGTTAAGCAATTTTGGTTATAACTCACATGTCCCATAATATGCTATGCAATTTGGTACATTGTATGACTTGCCATGCCAAGCTGAACGTTTTGATGCATGAACCGTATGACTTACATGAAAACTCAACGAGACAATTCAGTTGATGTGGTAAAATTGTCAATAGGCAATTGCATATGTGCATTACTCAACAAGTATACATTGTATCAAAACACTGCATATTATTATTATTATTATGTACCATGGCAACCGAGAAAAGCATATTAGCTGAGATTTAAAAAAAAATCATGTTATCTAATAATCAATAGAAAATTCTAAATTGTAAATGACATTATTTTTAAAGCAACTTCATTCGTAACAGGACGGACGTAACGATTATTGGGATACGCTTTATACGACATATAAATGTGAAAAACAGAGGTTTTTCAGAATTATTAAATAAAATGATGTCAAAAGCAAACTAGGACATACCGGGACACACGTTTCAATGTACGAAAATGTACCGAAGAAGTCATAGTAACAAGTATGCAAGAGTGCGTGAGTGTGCTGCTTTCAGCAGGCACACAAACTAATGCTCCTTTAAGATCTCTTGAAGAAAGCATCCATGCTCATACATGGACAACTACATGTCTCCTTGTATTTCAGGGCAAACATAGGATAGAAAGACATCTATCATGTTCTTCACAATGGCAGGGGGTGGGTGGAGGGCATGAGGGAGGTGGTGTGCCAGGGTCATTTCCCAGGCATCCACCAGGCGAACATCCAGCCCCTTGAACATAGCCCTAAGCACCCTGTCCAGCTGCAGCGAGTACCAGTCACTGTTGTACAGGCTCACTTCTGGGTCCAGGGCCTGGAGGTTGGCTGTACGAAGCACCACCAACGTCCCCGGAGCTCGGTTGAGAAGCCGCACCAGCGCTTGTCGAATATGCCGCAGGCGCCGGATATAAACCTCCACTGGGAAAGTGCTGAAATGGGACCAAATGCTGATCACAACAACAGTGTCAGGTCCCCCCGATAAGCCATCAAGCTCATTGGATATGTAGCGCAGCTCACTGGAGGTGACTGTGGTGAAGCGGATGGGGGGGCCGTGGCAGCGGTACTTCAAAAGGATGTTGTTTGTTGTGTCTACAGCCATGAATGGCCCAACATTCTTAGGGCTGTGTAGGTTGAATTCCTTTAACTCTGTGGCAAACAGAGGAAAGTGAAGGGAAAGTAAAAGAGTTCATGATAGATTTTCAAAAGACTAATAATTATAGCACAAGAGACGACATCGACGTCTTAGGCTCTAGGACAAGGGCCTATGACAGGCCGGCAGTACAAGCTGAGTGAATGAATTCTTCACAACCCTTCACACGCAATTTAGCAGCAGACTCCAGAACATACATAACTTCCTTTACTGACACCACAACCCCTTGCCTTAATGGTAGTAGGAGGTCCTAGATTTTCGTCTATTAGCATAATAAGACTAAAAGCAATGCTCACCTGGCACAAATGCATTGAGGTACTCAAACCACTGTCTGACAGTTGAATCTCCATACATGTAGATTAACTTTCCTTTCAAACAATTAGTTATGGCAGACGAGTCATTGTACTGGTGCATTGGAAGACCTCGTAGATCCTGCCATGACCCCTGGAAGTAATATCCCGACGGCGTGACCTTTAGGGTTGCCGGTTTTGCAATGCTGCTCGGCACCTCTAGTTTATATAAAAAAGAAAAAAGAAAGTTTAACGAAACAATAAGAGACAGACACAGACGACGCACACATGATTTTCTCAGTAAAGATGTGTACAAACACACACACCAGACAGACACACACTCTTACCTTTCTTCTCAGGCAGCACATTGATAGTGTCAGGCCCTGAAGCGTGTATGCGGATTTTGATATTTACGCCACTGAGGAAAATTTTTAATAATTAGAATAAATCAAATCAAATCAAATCTTTTAAAAATAAAAAATAACACCACAGAAAGTTGAGGACGATTTTCTACTACTAACCTACCTTTGGAAGAGAAGCGCTTCTTTGTTAGTGATGAGGTGTTTCTGATATCCTCCTTTGGCATGGTTGATCCTGGTGTCACAGCCCAAAAGCTTGGGTTTATAACAGTACCAAGGTTCCCCGGTATGGAGGTCTGTGTAGTTGCACAGGGGCTGCTGGTTTGAAGGCAGACACATATTGCACACAGTAGTTTCAGACAGATATCCTGAGCGGAAAAGGCTCTTGAAAAACACACGGTCCGGCCTTTCCTCTCTCAACCTCCGGAGCACGGAAACTGACTCATATGGGTGGACCAGGGTCACCTCAACCCTTGCAAAACCCTCCCAGAGTAATGGGAACACAGCCGAATAGAATCCGTTCCGGTGGTCTTGAACCTGTCCAGCCACGCCTGCCCCAAGCTCTGGGGAGTGCAGTCGAGCCAGCAGGAAGTCTCCCCCCTGGCGTTTAGGACGCCCCTGGAAGTCATGCATCTGGACGAGAGCCTCCAGTTGATCCCCAACATGCCAATCTCTACCTCCGCCTGCCGGAAGTATTGCAAATAGGCTGTGTACAGGGTCACTAGTGCGACGCAGAGAGAAAGCCGGATGGCGAGGTGTGTTCTCAGGCCAGGCAATGGAGTCTAGGAGGTAACGTTCCTCCAAAGCATCTTCAGGTGAAGACTCCTGAACAATATTACTACAGTAGCTGTGGTTGTGGTACAGCAGTGGGGGACCCTCTGGGGTGAAGGCAGAGTGGATACTATTCTGAAGCTGGTAGAGGGTTGAAACAGTTTGGCAGTTCCACTTCTACGAGACAAAAACAACGCAACACATGACGTCATTGGAGAAACTGGAGTTGGCGGGTTAAAATTGAATTACATTATGCCAAAATTTTTTAGAAAGAGACATAATCAGAAATATTCAATTATACCAAACACGAGTGAAGTGGATAGGTCACCCTCATAAGACATCTCCTTAACTGAAACAATCCAAGACCTGATAGTATAGTAACCTGTTTCTTCTCCTCACCTCAAGAGTGTGGATGTTGCGTAGAAGGAAAATTAGGCCAGACAAGGCCAGCACAAGGAAGATTGGGGCAAATTTGGATAGATTCCTCCATATGTTGGCCCCCTTCTGTATCTCATGCCCAGGCCCCATATCACATTCCACTGTCCCTATTTCATTGAAGTTGTCATGCTGTAACTGATACCCTGAAGAGTAAAACACATCAACAGAAACTCAGGAGGTAAAATAGAAAGCAAACATTTGTTACGATACAGATTCAGTTGTTTTCATTTAATCACTCCACTCACATGACACAGTTTAGGGACCGGATTACTCCTGGAATACTCCACGAAAAATACAGCCTGGGTTCAGCCTGCATACCTAAATACACACACCATAGCTGATGGGTCAAAACTTCATACAAATATTAAACAGGTATTGAGGTCAGTACCCTGGTATAACAAGCCTACCTTTAGTTCTAGAAGGAAGGTGCTTTCCCAGTGTCTGCCAAACACTAGACTTTGTCGGCTAGATTTAGGCCCTATGTGAAGCACAATGAGGTACCATGCCAATGTGTGAAACATGGGGTAAGATTAGCATAACAAGGGTCAGGCAAAGCAGATGATAACAAGCAGGCTGTTTAGTAGTAGGCCTAATCTTTACATGACAGACATAGGATTGGGTACTGCATACATGATACATTATCCTGCTATATTCATTTATGGTTCATTCTTTATTCATGTGCTCAGTGCGTCCATAGAATAGGCAATGTCAAACCTTACAAGGGCATTTAAGTGTGTACAGAAATCCCTTAAGAGGTCTGAGATGAATCCTTAGTGAGTCAAACAATAAATCTATACTTTTCTCAAGGACCAAAACTTTATATACATTTATAACAATTTATTTATATGT
>JAVQIZ010058270.1:0-14253 GCA_036023535.2 Galaxias brevipinnis
CTGTTCAGAGTTAAATTGCAACTGTTTATTTTCAGTCATGTTTAACTTTTCTGATTAGATGTCACCTTCTGCTACTCTCCACAACTTCTGCTGTGTGTGTGTGTGAGTGAGTGAGTGAGTGAGTGAGTGAGTGAGTGAGTGAGAGAGACTTTTGACTTTTTAGGCGTTCTTTATTGTACCATCCAAACACTCACAAGATAAGCACACCAACAAAACATACGCCCCCTTATTTACAACCCAGTCTTAAAAAAGAAAAAAAACAAACACTCCCCCGCAAAACCCCGCCCACACAGCATAGTCTCACAGCATCTGACCCAAAAACCAGAAGGGGTAAAAAAACAAAACAAAGAAAAAAACACGCCACTCCACACGCACTGACGCCGCTTATAGACATATATACATCTCATCGTCATCCACAGTGCACACTTCCCCACCAAGACACCATACTGCCTGGAACCCTCCCAGATCATTAACCAGCCTATAGTAGGCATGTTCTACTCTAATGCGCACAGAGACCATCCCTCTAAACACTGTTTCTGGATTAACAGACCCGTTCCCCTTGACCTTGTTTCACCTAGTCAGCCAGATACCCAGCTTTGCCTGCCCAAAAAGGAAATTCATCAAACAACAGAGAGACAGAGAGAGAGAGAGAGAGAGAGAGAGAGAGCGAGAGAGAGAGAGAGAGACATGTTTTCCATAGTAAGTCTTCTGTTCCCGCAATCCAGTTGTGGAACATAAACATTCTATATTGTCACGGCAGAACTCATTTATCAAATGAATTTGCCCACCATGAATGGAGGAAAAGCTAAAGAGGGAAAGAGAGAAAGAGAAAGATCCAGCATCTAGTTACAGCAATGCAGCAAGTGCATTAGTGTCATGCATTAGTATTCATGGAATGCGAATTGTAGCTACAGACTATTTATTAAAGTAGAACATTATAGTTTTAGAAACACCCTCTTTTGATCTGATAATAAGAAATGCAAAAACGTTTACGTCGACAAACCATGCAAGTAGCCAGGTATGATTCAATTATGCTGTCTGGACAAAGCCGTAAAAGTGGGCTTACGGGAACCTTGATAGGTGGCACGTTAATTCATTCAGGGAAATAAAAGAAAGTGCAATCAACTGCAACCCTGCCTGAAGCTCTACATGTTTATTCAGTGGCAACTGACTCAGAAATGGACAACACAAGCGGCTAATCGAGTCCCACTATTTTCCTTCAAACAAAACAAAAGCTCAAATCGACTGGCAACACCGTGTAATGTGCTGGTACACACACACAGAAATTAATGTGAAAAGCAATAACGTTCATTCGTCACGGTTCACTACGTGAATACGGAATTTGTTTCTGAGTTTTATCGAGCTGCTGCCCTGGCAGTCAGTAGTTTGATGCTTGTTCAGTGAACACCCCAGAACCACAAGCCACGACGATGCTTGAGCTGCATGCGCACCAAACGTCTCACACAATGGGCACGGTAATGGAGCTGTCTTTTGTTTAAAGCCTTTGACGAGGAAAGGTGTGCGAGCTGATGATAAAAGCACCATGATAAATAGCCTACTGCTACAAAAACGTTTGAGGCATTTGATAATACATTGAATGAATTTATTTCATGGGAAGTTTACACAGCAATGAAAATGAAGAGCTATAGAAGCACACAGGTTGTTAATTAGTGAAGTGGCTGGGTGATAAAAACCAGTACAAGCCTTATTCAGTAACTTTATCATGGTAGACATTGGAGAGTGGGGCCAAAACACAGGAATCTGGCACAAAGTAGATTTATTCTTGAAAAGGTGAAGACAGGAAGGCTTCAAAAACCTTCACATTTAACAATGAAATGAACTAACACAAACACAAGAGACAGGACTGAAATACCTAAAACACAAAGAACCAATCACACACAAGAGACAGGACTGAAATACCACACCTAAAACACAAAGAACCAATCAAACACAAGGACCCAGGTGGACACGGTGACCCAAACGAGGACAGGTGAAACCAATGATTACCCAGCAGCCCAGAGAAACACCATTAAGAGCCGCACCTGGTGGCAATCCTATGTTGTGAATATTAAATATTTTATATATTAAATAAACATGGGTTGGCACAGGTTTGATACTTACACTATAATGCTATTGATAGCTATATGGGGGTATATTCAAATACAAGCTTTTGCAGAATGTTTAAGATGATAATCCTTGCTATTAATTATTAAATGGAGCTGTCCTTTTAAACTATCAGGATTAATTTATTCCTCAGACTAAAAAAAATCTGCTCGTTGGTTCAATCCTGTCCAAGCTGGAGGATTCTGTCCGATTGAGTTACACAAGGGTGGCATGTACAAGCATTCCCTCTACCTGGAATAAGGAGTCCACCAAAACCATGGATCCAGAAATTATTAAAAGATATTGAATTCTCTGGTGAATGTATGAAAGGAGGGGGAAAAGCAGGACATGTATACCCACTACGAATGACTAAAGTTCACATCAAAGGCACCTGCTTAACAGTATTTGTATTTGTAATGTAATTTGAAATTACAGCTTCATAGTAGCATAGTGACATATTGCCGACAACGCCCATTAGAATTGAGGCCAACACTTCCCTACTGGTTCCTCACTGGGCCTGGAGTAGATGGGTTACTCAGCACTTTGTCTTCTCAGAACCAATTAACCCCTCCTTCGGGGTCAATTTGACCCCTTTACAGTCTTTATGTCTTCAAAGAAATCATTGGTGTAATTTGTTTTGCTTTTCTTAATTTAATGGCGACAACTGGGTAAACATGAAATTGACATCATATGTTTTCAATGTCTTGTACATGTCATGTACACATTGGTGTTCTTTAGGGTCAATGTTTGATGTTTTTTGATGATGTTTAATTTAAAGGCAGATTTATGTAGTCCACAAAGAGACATAAAGTATCCGACAAACAAACTTGACCAACAATTTCAGTAACAGTAATTTTATGAAGGCTTTAATTATTGGGGTCTAATTAACACGGAGGACAAAGGATGTTAGTACATTTGAAGATAACAGGAGGGTTAAATTAACCATTTGACGTTGTTGTCAGGCAGATTTCCGTACTCTCATTATGAGATGCCTTGGCGACTCAAAGTCACTGATCCAGACAGTTAGCTTGCCCACATATTAGAATTCAGTCACTGACTGCCTCCCTCTGTGCAAAAACTTAAATAAAACGGTGAGAAAGTGAGGCGGAAAGGAGAGCCAGGATCCTGCAGTGTGGATCTACCAGCCCGACAATAGGTTGATAATGAAAGGTCCACAGAAAGAAGGGAACATCTCCTGCTAAATAACAAATCCCATGGTGTTTGAAGAGTTACTTATACGGTGTTGGCAAAAATAAAAAGTAATTTTCTTTTCTTCAAAGAGAAAAATGAACCTTGCGAAACTTTTTTCATTCCTCCGTGTAAACACAAGTGACAGAGCAGCTCTCCCCTGTCTGCATTGTTTCCGCCCTGGCACTCGCACGGAGTACTGTTCCTCCAGAGAAAACCCCTTTGAGCCTCGGAGAGGTGGAGAACCAGACAATGGTTATTACTCTGTTGCCGGCAATCTTCTGCATTTTCTCAAGCAGTTTCTTATCTCAGCCAGTTCACGGAAGACAAATGTAATGGTTGGGCTAAATTCAAATGAGGCACAATGACTGTGCAGATTACACACACACACACACACACACACACACAGCTTTAGCTATATTTGATAGACTGATAATAGTGCTCATCAATACCATGGTAGGTTTGTGTCTTTGGATGTTGGTAGGGAAATTAAATGAACCCCTTAAGAATGGGTTACATAGAGATTTCCATTCTGGCGCTGTGCGGTTGATTTGATGATAGTAGTGTTGAACACAGTCCATAGGAGGGCAAAATACAAAAAATACATCTCATTAGTGTCTCTTTTTCTCCCAGACATAAGAGACATTTGTGATACTTCAATGAGACTTTGAGCTTTGTGTCTTACCTCTCAAAATCTCCTCAGGAGAAATTGGGACATACATGTGGCCCAATCCCAATTGCTTATTTTCACCCCTTGGCCCTAACCCTTTGTTTTGCGCGGTGACGCGAAGTGCTAGTCTTGTCCCAATTCCCTTGTCATCGAGTATTAGGGCTAAGGGGAAGACGTTTTCTACTTCCTGCATTTCTCCGATTTGATGCTGACAACCGCAAAAATATACCTATAGCCCACGCAAGAGAAATCAACACAGCTGAAGATGGCATTGTGAGATTCGAAATGGCCGGCAAAAACTCAGCATTAAAGGAGTTCTCAGAATTGTTTCTGAGTCTCATCTGTATCTCCAAGTATTCATGACAAGTATTTTTATCTCAATCAAAGCTCATCCAAGTTTCAAAATCAAGTTCTCTTTTACTTCCCTTCCAAGAGGCCTTTAGGAGCAAGAATCCAGAAACAAACGAGCACAAATTAGACAAAATTAAGAGCTCATTTATTGCTCCTAGACAACAATGAGGCATGTAGTTTTTCCTCTGGGAGGCTGGAACCATAGCCATTACCTCCTCATCAGTTCTTTCCAAAACCCCCATCCAAACAAAGACAATGTACTATTAGATTGAACTGCAGCGGACGATGTGAAACTAGATGGACTAATGATAGATAGAGGCCATACCAGGGTCTATCAGTCGCATGCCATCATGATCATCATGAACATTTCCCCACCTCAAATGTTTTCTATTTATTTGGCAAAACACAGCTCTTTGCCATTCTAATGTCCTGGGAGAGTTTATGTAAATATCCTGAAACTTCTTTTTTTTTGTCACACCATGTAATTACATTGGCAATCCAAAAACATGATATGACCATTTTATAATAATCGACCAATTGAGTATGGTGAATGTGTATATTCGTGTGATAAAAAATCTCAGTCTCAAACACATCTCTCGTTCCCTTGCTGTGATGTGAAGTGAGAGGCACATCTGACAGAGTGGCCCACAGAGGCACCCCCCCTCCCCCCCACCACCCCCTCCTTTTGATTGGTAAAGGAGTTCTCCCAGCATGCACCAGGGACCTCGCTACATGAAAAATGAAAAAAGATGAGGGAGGCTGTCATTACTGGCCACCATGACTCTAATCCGCTTCGTCAGTTCTGAGGCGGCGTACATTTTCTTGTGAGCAATGCTGGAAAAGCCATTGTGTCCTCTTCAATAACAGCCGATAACATGATCACAAGTCATTTTAAAGGAATAACCAGTGTTTTATTCACGAACTACTCACCTTAACCAAACTACGATAGAAGAATCCATATGGTGACACCTTCTCCCATAATAGTAAGCCCTCTGAGAAAACAAGCTAGCCTGCGAAGATGCACATGACATGAATAAAGAATACACAGGAGAGCATTTCTGGGAACAGGAGCAACTCTCAATAAATTTCAGCAGCGTGAAAGAGTGGTAATTACTTAATCCCAGTGGCAAAAACACAGCCAGTTCAACTGAGTTCAGTTCTGCAAAATAAGCAACTTGATAAGAAGCTATTAAACTTATTTTAAGTAAATATCCTTGCCTGGACAAACAAAACACAAATCAACGCTATTTCTCTCAGCAACACACACACACACACACACACACACGCACACACACACAAACTGATTCATCCACATATGTATCTTCCTCTCCTCTACATTGCACGTGAACAGTTTCAGTTTCCAATCATGCAACATCTGGGTCGCAGACTCAGTAAATATTTTAACCGCCCATCCTTGACCTGGTGGCTGTGACAGGCGGGACTTGAGGACAACTGATAGCTGCTCTCCTCCCCCATCAGACTCTTGTGACAGGTGGGGGGCAAGAAGCCAACCAATGGCGGACAAGGTAGGACCAGAGCCAACGACACCGGGGCCCAGCTGTCAGTCAACCCAGACAGTCTGTTGGTCGTCACGGCGATTGATTTGTTTGAGCAGAGGGTTAACAGGTCGAGGGTTAACATTGAATCAGGAAGTCAGGGAAGGCATGGTTTACGACCAACTGACTCGAGGTCACCTTGCAACTAAATAGAGAGAAAGAAAAAACGTTCTTCAGTTACATTTGTATCTTTACCATGACAACCAGTATTAAAAAAAACACCAAGTTTTGGGTAAATTTAGATATGTACAATTTTAGATTTTGGAAATTAGTCGCACCCTTAAAAACCCTAGATGGCAGCTTGACCGTGAATAAGATAACGACTAAATCAAGGCTGACACACTTGCTAGCTTGGCATTAATAATTACTTACTCAAAATAGGTACGTAACAACGTACTGTTGGATTTTCTCTGAGCTCGTACGACTCAATGTTATTGACAGTGCCTAAGACACAAACTTCATTTTATTAGAATGAACTCCAAACAAAATATGAAAACCAACAGATATGTGTCAGTAAACACATTTTGAGGCAGGGTGAAACAATGGGGAAAGAGACACACTAGGGCTTTATTGTAATAAGTAATAACAGATTTATCAGTGTCACAGGAGGCAATCAAATCAAATCTATTGTATTTGTATAGCACATTTCATCCACAGGGGCAGTCTGCCTCACCCCCCACAGCGACCCAATCATGATCATTCATTTCACCTGTTGTGTTTCTTATTGTCTGCATCTGTTTTCCCCTGTATGTGTTCTCTGCTTTTCTTCTGTTTGTTGATTAGTTGGTCAGAAAGAAGTCTAACACTAACTTGTTTTCCCGTGTATGTATTCTCTGCATTTCTTCTGTTTGTTGATCAGTTGGTCAGTAAGAAGTCTAATTCTAACAAACGTTGTCTTGAGTGCTTTTTTTTTGTTGGACTTTTTGAGCTGTTTATTGCTGCACCTTAGTTTCAGTTCCAGCTGTTGTCCTACTATTTTTTAGCCAGTCAAAAAATGCTTATTCATTTTGTATGATAGGATCTAGGTCTAGGTTGAATATTTTTGCATTCATTTGTTTTTGTCTTGTATGTGAAACTTTGATGTGCAGCTGTTTTTAACAGGACCATTCTCTTGTAAAAGATATTTTGAATCTCAATGAGTCAAACTTGGTAAAGTTAAATAAAAATAGATAATTTCCCACCCTTTTTTTAATTGAGGGTTGCCATAGTTTTCACAGCGCCATGTAGTAGAGAGCAGAATCTCTGCAAGGCACACTGCACTTCATCCCTCTTTTCTGTGTGTGTGTGTGTGTGTGTGTGTGTGTGTGTGTGTGTGAGTCTGTGAGAGAGAGTTTGGACAGATGACAGTGTGTGTCTTGCATAAGAGTATAATGGTTTATTGACCAACCGCTCAGGTTGTTTGAGTGTGAGTGTGTGCAGCACACGCCTCCCAGTCTGTCCTCTGCACTCAAGCATCAGCGGGCGAGAACACAAGGCCATGGGGAAGTGAGGCGAGGACAGATTGATGTATTTTTCATGGTTTGAGGGGCAGAGGAATACGCCTGAAGACACATTACCGAGACTTAGTGAAGTTCACTAAGGGACAGGGACACGAGCAAAACGGAGAGAGAGCGATGGGCTGACCAGACGTGAGATTTCCAGCGTTGTTTCTTAGCTTCCAGAACGTGCCCTCCACAACTCAGACTAAGTCTGGGCTACAAGCCCATAAAATGGCAGTGGTACTTTGTGTTCTGAGACTATGGTGAATAAGAGGAAAGGACGTCCTAGAAACAAACTGAAGTGTGAAGTCGATAAGCCATGAGGACATCTTTGATTCTATCCTGTCAATGATATTCCTACACACACAAACTCACTAACACACAAACTCACGCAAACTCACAGGAAGCTGAAAGGAGACCACAAAAGAGGTGTGGCCAGGCATCGCCTTGACGACACCTGTTTAATATCATAAAGAGTTGAAAGGTCACACAACAGGAAGCGCAGTACGTTCCTAACAACACAACTCTCTAACGTCTCCTCATGACTCGCATACGTCTGAACGTCCTTGGTGTCGGGAAGCCGAATGGACTTCCTGCTGCATATGAAGGAGGACACAGGAACGCTGACCTTCCCAAACGTTCTTCCCACTCTGTGTATCTGCAGGGGACAGGTGCCAGCACACTTTCTTCATTTAATGTGTTTTTAATGTGTTCGAGATTGACTAGTACAGAGTTGAAAAATGGCAGTTTTGAAACGATAAGAATGAAAATAGACATCCGGTGAGAAACGTAGAGAGGTGGTGGAGTGGGGGAGTGGGGGTTGAAGAACCGGGAGCAGAGTGGCATGTGGCTCTCTTAAATTACTGGATCCTCAACGGTCTGGGATCTTGGAGCTGGGCCAAGCTTTTCCCTCTCCCTCCCTCTCTACATTGCACTCTCTCTACCTCCCTCTCTACATTGCACTCTCTCTACCTCTCCTTCATCACCTGTCCCTCTCTTTCACTCACAATCGCTCTCTCTCTCTTTCTCTCTCTCAGCTGTTTATTATGAGTGCTTACAAACAAAAGTCCCGTCTCGTCTCCTACAGCTTATCATTACCTGACGCCAGAGACCGTAAGTCTAAGGGAAGGTTGGTCTATTACCACTGCACACTGAAGCCCAACGTCAAAAATACATTCACCATCCAAAACTATACATTAAGGATATTTTATGTTTGGATGAAAGATTCAGATTAAGAAAGGAAAGGGGTAAAAAAAGTGTAGTGGTGTGTTGAAAACAACAACAATCAATCAGCTTGTGTGCTGACAAAGAAAAATCGAATTTCATGGGAATGTGGTTCTTTAGTGAAAATGAGGGAGAGAGTGTGAAAGTGGACTGAAGGTAACCTCAAGAGAGTTATAGTTATTTAATCCAGTGTTGTTCTCATCATATACAATTCCCCTTTTCAAACTCACACTGTAGCTAAGAAAAAGTAGGGGTGATAGGTTGGCTACAATCTAATAATTTAAGATTATGAGTCACAAAATGGATCCATAACTGTGTTTCCATTGATCGATCTCGACAAACAGCTGTTGCCTTGCCTTCAAGGACAAATCCCGTTCGACATACGACAGCTTAATAATAAAGAAACCTTTAGCCTAAAAGAAATCGAATAGTGCTTTCCACTGAAAACTGCTGCAGCCAGCAGGCCCCTACAGGAATCCTGTTGTTTCATTTGTAACACCAATAAATGTCTGTGTAAATGTGTTAGCTCCCTGAAGCCTCATTACATGTGAGTCCTATTGAAATCATTCATTTAAAATCACATTCTGGTCCCACATTGGTCCTTTTAAAGAGCTGCTGGGGTCTATTAAATGCATTGGTCGAACACAAATAAACATTATTGGACATATTTTATTAAGTGCCTAGTATAATGAGAACGAAATTACACGGAGATATAGCATGTGACTTTTATCAAAGACTTCCAATGTCACTTTCAATGGAAATACGCCATTTTACGTTAGAGTCCAAGTCCCTGTCGAGAGAGACAGACCAGCCAAATGCAATGAGACTTTTACATCTAGACATAAAGTTGGCATGAATAATTATTTTCCCAACGTTGTAAATTTTTTTGAAACATTTAAGTTAGGGTTGAAACAACATTGCAAAGCACAAAATTGGCCTCATTTTAAACAAAAACAGACTTGACTGTTCAGCGGCATTCAAAATTGGCACACAACACTGAGCAAGAGCTACATCATTACTCTGAATAATAATATACATTATAATAATGAGTCCCATCATCAAGACCCATTTGGATTGACCCACACCCCCAAGATCCCTCCTTGGTATGCGACGTTAAACGAACCATTCGCCGGTGCAAATTCCCCTTGTTAAGCAGTGATATCTACATAGGACTTACTGTATATTAATATTAGTGTAGATAGAGTATCTGCCACCTCTCTGACTGGCTCTCCGTTCCACCTGGAGTGACTCAGTGCTCTTGTGATTCAGAGTCCACTCCCAGCCACTCTCTGCCCTCTATCACACATTTCCTTTACAGTCCGCTACAGTCAAAGGCTATTTCCTGGCATATTAGTAGAGAAATCACATGTTTAGACAGTGCTCCCTCCCAGTACCACCACTCTCACAGCTCAGAGTAAAAAACAATAACTGTGAGCAGTGAAGTTGCCCTTTCTACAGCAAATCAAATCCTGCAAACAAGGCATGTGGGCATATAGAATATGAGAACCCCCCCCCCCCTTTCACCTGTCACGAGTCCGTCCCTCCACAAACAGAGCCCTTAACCATAATGACAGATTGACATTTGCTACTGAACATAAGCCTGCCGGTCGCTCCTTCCAAATTGGGCCTCGGCAGCGTCAAGCAGCGTCGCGTTGAGCCCCAGAGGACTCCTGGAGGAGGCCTGATTGTGACAAGTGCATCTCGCTCCGGTGAGAAGTACCTGACAGCGGCCCGGACAGGCTGGGCACTGACGGGTAAATTAGCCCTGAGCCAGTTAACTTGGCCTGGGAGCCATGGCGATGTCGCTGCCTCGCAGGTGGGAAGCAGCCTGTGTTTCCACCTGTGTCAACACAGCGGTGCAAGCAAAGCATTATTATTAGACAGCTTATCTGGCATAGGTTGGGTAATAGTGAGAAGAGGTGTAAGTGTGTCCTTTGTGTGTGTGTGTGTGTGTGTGTGTGTGAGTGTCTGTTTCTCTGTGTGTGTGTGTTTGTGCCTAAGGTTTTGTACCCGTGTGTGTTAGGGGAGTCGGAGCATCTCTTTCCACCTGTCCTTTAACCAGAACACCACTTGCTCAGGAAATGAGTGGAGCTTTGGGGGTTACCAGATCCTGTTGAGTCTCAGCTCTGCCAGCCCACTGATTCACACCAACACCAACAAAAAAAAGATACAAAACCACAAAACTGCAAATGTGAATTGAGATTTTTTCCCATTTTGCACCATCCCAGTTCCAACGATATAACTTCAGTAACAGTGGTTGATGAACAGGGGATTAGATACCAGTTTTGGTTTGGACTTTCCAAAGCAGTGAGAAGGAGCGGTATGTGATTGACACCTCATAATAAAAGGGTGTGTGATAACAAGCCCATGATAAATGATGACCATCATAATCGTCTCCTCCTCCTCATTAGCCCGGGAAAATTGGGCAGCCGAGGATCTTGACAAAGCGATGTGCTTCTCTGGAGTGGAAAAAGTTGGTGTGTGTGTGTGTGTGTGTGTGTGTCAGTGTGTGTGTCAGTGTGTGTGTGGCTTCATGACACCGTGTTGTTTGTGTGTGTGTGTCAGTGTGTGTGTGTGTCAGTGTGTGTGTGTGTGTGTGTGTGTGTGGCTTCATGACACCGTGTTGTTTGTGTGTCTACTAACCTTTTGTCGGCTTTGACAACTTTTGTGTGGTTCCTCGCAGCCGTCAGCAGATTTCTCACTGGCGGCGCCCGACACCCTGCTGGGAGGCCTGGACTCGATGGGAGACGAGACCCCACATCTTAGGGTCAGCAGTAGCCGGTTCTGACCCAGACAATCCACGCTCCATCCACAGGGGGGGGTTAGAGCAGTCACCACCTGGGCAGCATCCATTGGCAGTGGCCTGTAACAACCTTTTCTCTACGTCTTAGATCACACAAAGGCCAAGGGTATTCTATACAGATCAGCCAGCCACCATGTACAGACCTCTCTGGTCAAACAAACCAAACAAAAAAGATTGCTAGCATAAACAAAACAAAATCGTTGATAAATGTGAAGTTTAGAGAAAAGTTGATTGTGAAGTATGAGAGAAATGTGTTTAAATTTAAGAAACAGGTCCAACTGTCAGGACAAAACATTGGCCATTTTCAGTGTCAGCATGCTCACTTAATTGTACAGATGTCAGTCAGTCAGTAGTGTTGCTATGACATACATGTAGAAGCCAGTGGGAGTCCCTTATGATACACTGGGCAAAGGCACACAGCATGCAAGGCCATGGTCAAGGTTTCTGCATTTGTATCTGAGGAGAGATTCAGCATTCCAGAGTTCAAAACAAAACATCATAGATACAAATTCGAATGACATCGAAAACAAAATACATAATTAAAAAAAAAAGTGTCAGCCTACTGAAAGTTCAGCCATAAGTCAAACACTTCCTCCTCCCGTCATCATGAGCACCCTGCTGGAGAGTACCTTGCTGTCCTAAAATACTTATCACCGGTCGGCCTAGATAGGCTCAGTCAGCTGGGACGGGCATATCCCTCCTGACAGCTCCCGAAACCTACTGGCAGATCACACAGACAGAGAGCTCACATAGAGTCACCCTTTTCAGATGGGAATTACACTCTCTCCCTGTCCCTTCTCCTGTCGGTATGGGTTAGCCTCCAACCAGGGCGGCCATTAATCACTGCCCTGGTTATTCGCTAACGTGTTGGTAGCTGTATGGGGGAGCTCAGCTCAGTAACAGGGAATAAAAGTTGTTCATTTGTCCTGACTAAGAAACGTGGCTTGTAATTGTGAAGTGATAGGTAACAGGTTTAGTAAACGGTGCTGTTGAGAAAATCAAAAGCTGAATTGGTTTGGATAGATTTGTGCAAGTCTAATTAAAATGTTTCACTGCACAATTTGTTGGCATCTTCATTTAGCAGTGTGAGCTTCTCAACCCAGGGAAAATAGAGCAGGCGAAACGCAGGAGGCAAGCAGAAAGAAACACAGAGGAGACCAAACATGGTGCAAAACCTTTCTATTTTTTAGAGTGATGACCTTTGAACATAACTGGACAGAAGTAGTGGTAGTCTTCCTCTTCTTCACTCCTCGGCCTGTCTGGTCACGCCCTCTCGGCTAAAAACAGAGCAGCAGAAAACAGAGAGAGTTTTGCGGCAAGCTGCTCTTTTACCTCTGCTCCACTTGCACTGGCTCCTGGCAGCAGGTCATGGGAGCTATCCATGGTCCTGAACCATGTAAGGGTAAGGTGCTGTCCATGGTACCAGTTTCTCAGGGTGAGCTGGCTGAACAAGAGGAGTGTGATGTTGAGGGGGTGGGACAGGAGCTCCTGTACCACTATAGCAAAAATAAATAACCATAGGATATGCTCAATGGGTGGTAACGATAACAGTTAACAATGATTTTAGGTACCCATTTCATAAGTAGTTGATGAAGACCAATCATTAATACATATGTGAATGACAATGCAAGTATGCAAAAACAAATAAGACATACTGTAAAAAGAATCTAAGCCCTCTTAAATAACAGGAGTGAATTCAGAAGGTGCCGCATACGATGGAAGTGTAGCTACCCAATCAAGGCCTGCTAAGGTTGAGTGTGTTCCAGCCACTCAGCTTCCCTGACGGGCACTTCTTCCCCTCTGAAGTTAAATCTTCAAACAGAATACTTTACTGTGCGCCTTCTAATCAGCCTGGCACACTCCTCGGGTTTGAGTTTTGAATTCAGAAGCCGGCTGATGGAATGATGAAGGCAGGCCTTTCTGTCTGTTTCAACAGACACTGTTTAACAGGGTGTCTCCTTCTTACTGTTACACACCAGCATGATGTGCATGCTAACAATTACAAGAAGAAAGTGCACCTATAATGCTTAATATCGGTTGTTGCCAGGTAGACTGTTTCATCTAACGCGCTCCAGTTTTTCCGTGTTTGTTTGAAAGTTCCAGAGTAGTCTGGGGTCATAGCTCTAATTGGTAATGGGTCTACATTTGAATGAGACAAACAGGTGTTTTTTTTTTAGGGTTACATTGTTCAACATTTTTCTTATTTTCTAGCATGGTCATAAATGTGTGATGGGATATTAAGCCGTGCTATACAGGGTGCTGGCTATTGATCCAGTATGCCTCATTTACACCAAAGGGAAATCAATTCAAGCACACAAATCTCTCCCAATCTTTCTTACACACACACACACACATACACACATCAAATTATCCTTTTCGATCCTCTCCAGCCGACCTTTACTGCCCTTTCCTTGTCCCTTAGAACCACCGTATTGAAGAGGAAAAAGCCAATCCCATGGTCCTACTGGGCTACTGAGTATCCCTGAGACACATGAAAGGCTTCTCCACAGAGCCTGCAGGGCCGGGAAGCTGCATGGCCAGAGAGGAAAGGCCATTAGGGGGGGGGGGGGGGGGTATAGTACGTGTGAGTCCAAACGACCCAAATCTAAGAGTCCTGTTGGCCCCGCTGTGATCACATGGAAAGAACCTGACATCAAACAGCATGGCTGTCTTTCACGTCCATTCAATGCAGCTTTATTATGCCGGAGGACAATTCTGATGCCACATAAAAAAAACATGAGATATATGTATATATACTGTACACACAATAGAAAACAACTATGTATATATATATATATATATATATACTGTACACACAATAGAAAACAACGTGATATATATATATATATATACTATACACACAATAGAAAACAACACAAG